>JABXWE010023153.1:0-17807 GCA_014611495.1 Limonius californicus
TTTAGCGCAATACTTTTGGGGGATCACTTAGAGAGACGGTGTGTGACAATCCACAAGGGGAAGGGCGAGGGGCGGACCACTGCCGTCTCTACAAGGTGCGACCTACACAGGGGAAAGAACCGAGACCGACACAGGCCACAAACCACAGAGGGGAACTTCGAACGCAGACAAAAGCTAAGTGTCACAGGCTTGAGCGGCCATTGTAGTTCTTTATCAAGCTTCAGAGCATAACGGTTTCGGGTACGTACTCAACATCCCATTGAGGCGTATCTTACTAACTACCTGGTGTTGCCACAGCGGTGTCTTGCGGTATGCATTGCAGACATGCTAACGTTACCTTACTGGCATGGGGTTGGCCTGGCGTATCCAGGATCGGCCTTCGAGTCAGCTCCATGTCAGATGATGATGATGATGATGATGATGAAGGTAGCTAGAGTCTACGAGGTTGAGTGAGGAAGGTTCGCCTATGAGTCATGATAATTGCCCCCCCCCCCTATGCTGTAGAAACGGTTACTAGAAATTTTCAATACCTCTTTTACTTCCAGAGAAGTAGTGCATTGTACGTTTTCAAATTGACACCCTTTATATCCTCATGTGTTCTAATATATATTCACATTTCCGACACTTTTTACTTTCCGATATTCCCAGTACGACAGTAAATTTTAGTTATCTAAGATTCGACGAAAATAGCGTGTTTTGTTTGTAGGAACCAAAAATATTGGTCTGTATATTTGTGTGACGCACTGTAAGTTAGTAGCTACTAAACCGATTTTAATAAAATTTCGTTTTCCTAGACACGTTTGTTTGGTATAATTTATTCAGAAATATGAAATTTAAAAATGTTTTTGGGAACGCCTTAATTTAAATAATTTTTTCCTTAACTTATTTGCATTAAGACTACTATGTTTATTTGAAAATGTAGCTTATTTCGAAACTTCATCCACAATACATTTTCAGACAGACATGTACAATGTACATACTCGATTTTTTTATGTACCAAGTGATTGACTTTAAAGATGCTTACGAAAATAGTAAACATAAAACCAAGTTCTTTTTAAAAAATGTTATGAATTGATATACTTATGTATCTATCATTATACGTCCAAATTTTCAAAGTAATATGCAGTTTTGAGCTGAGAAATATATGCAGCTTCCTAAAATATAAAAATATATAGGGTAAGTTGAGGTCACTTCCAGCGAAACCAGACTTGCAGGAAATATTTGTTAATTACTAAATTTTTTGCATGAGGAAAGCCTAAAGTTTGATTTCTTTATTCCAATAAATGAGGCAAAAACTCCGACATAATGATCGCAAAGGTACTAAAGTTTCTTGAAAACTGTTAGAAGAATTGTATGTAGTCTTAGTCCAACTGTAATATTTATTGAGTACTTCAAGTACTTGTAAGCAGCAACTTTCGACGCACCACATATTAGTTCAATATTGTGAACTGTAGTCTCTAGAGGATAACATTTCTCGCATCTTTTTGTTCCCGCAAAACGGGAAATTTAAAAATAATCTTCTCGTGAATCTCCGGAATTCGGTTTATGTTATCAATTTTTTCTTAAGATAGTTTTCATCCACGTCTTGTTTGCATGCATTTTCTTTTGTTTGTATTTTTAAGATCGAATGGTACCAAACCTATCTCTCTTCGAAGTTGACAGCCTGCAGGCTGGTTGGCAGCAGCTAAATCAGTTCTGTTCTAATCCTCTGCAATTGATGACGTAAAAAACAGACATAATCTTGCTTAAAATAAAAAATTAGTTATTTAGAACAGTATGATAGGCGGCCGAATAGTGTCTCCGTTTATTTCTATTACTTGGTTATTGTTAAATATTTATTTGAATTGCTTTTTGTAGAAATTATTATTTTATGTAAGTAAAATGTGATAAAAGTAAACTAATACTAATAATAAAATAATGAAAATTTTTGCAAATTGGCGCTGAATGTTAATCTGAGTAAACTATAACTGTGCTTTATTACCTACATCTGTAGAATGAAAATTGATCCACAGATTATTGACTATAACACGTAGACTGCGTTTCTAGCTAGAAAAATGTGCTTTATTCTTATTTAACAGAATTTGTCACTCTTACCGTTTCCGAATTTGTAGTCATGAACTTTGAATGTGAGACAAACCGTATGCTTTCGTAAATATGCTGAGATATTATTTTAAATACTTAGATAATGGTTGCACATATTTCAGGTACTTAAAACAACACGACGGATTATACAGCGGAATAATTATACATCCATGTCTGGCCTATATACAGGGTCTATCAGAAATAGGTACTAATATTTAAATCAGTAATAGATTGGCTCAAGTAGAATTCAATGTACTATTCATTTTTCAAAAATCATTAAGTTTATTTTTTTGAATTAAAAAATAAAATAAAATATTGTTTGAGAACTGCTGAGGATACATAGAAAATGCATTAAAGCTGTAGAAGGTTATTACCCAATTGCAAAGTAAATCCAAAGTGGCAAACACGTAAAAACTTGTCTGGCTTGTGATAACAACATCAGACTGAATAGAAATTACTGACCTACCTAATAGTATTGGTTTGTGGCAGGTGATAAGAAATGTTTTTGCACTTCTATCTTACTCTCCTTTGCATAACATGTCTTTGAACTCAAATTTTTGTTATTATCCTGCGGTACTCAAACAATTTTGGGTCAAATTTTCAATTATTATTTTCTCATATCTTAAGGGTCCCATTGCCAAAGAAATGTTTTTTCTAGTTTGTATATATTGTAATCTACCATCGGATGTAATATTTGTACCTATTTCTTATACACCCTGTATAATATAATTATATATATATATATTTTTTAGATTACCAAAAGGAAATATAAACTGTCTTTTTCTAAACTCTTTCATTTTAAAGTGGCTAAGCTGTTGTCATTGTTTCTTCCATGTTTCTTCGTCATGATTTACTTTCAGACATCGGATTGCTTGTGTGCAGACAAGGTTGATTGTGTTTGTAAAGTCTTTTGAAGATGTGAATAATATACGATATAATGGTATACATATTGCCCGCCATTTGCGATGAAAAATATGCTTAAATAATACGATGACTAAAGCCAGAAGAACCATTTACAAATTTAGACTATTGCGTAGTGAACTGGATTAAGAAATTTCAAATGGATGTATTTTTCTTTAGTAGAATAAATTATACAGTATGAAAACCTAGGGTGGGTGGTTCTTAAGATCATTATATTTTACCTACAGAAATCCTAAAAATTGCATTATTACTTATTTTCAATTTTAGTTTCTTACTTTTTTTAAACTTCAGTATTTACTGTTAGGCAACTTTACTATAATAAAATTGCAATGTAACATTATTATTATATTTTTCAAAAAAAGGACCATCCACGTTTTACCTGGAGCTAAGCTAATGTTGATGTTATAATACTAAGAATTACACCAATAAGAATTACCCAAAGACATGCCCAATATACTAATACCATTTTCTTTAACAACAACACTATTAAACTTAAAAATTAGATGCATTTCCACAATATGTGTCTCTCTCTTCTGGTTTTCAATCCGCAGATTGGTTTGTCGCAGCGTTCCACTCTTTTCTACTCATGGCTAGTCTCTTCAGTTCCCTGTAGGTATGACATTCCATGCCCTTGAGTATTGGTGCGATATACTGTAGTATCGGCCTTCCCCTACAGTTACGCCCCTCGATTCTTCCTTCAACTATTGTTTTTAATAGTTCTTCGTGTCGTAAAAGGCTGCCCATCAACTGATCACGTCTCTTCTTTATACTTTTCCATATACTTTTCCTTCTTGTGCTCTTCTCATTATCTCTTCATTTGTCACTCTATCCACCCAACTCACGTTCAGCATCCTCCTCCAACTCCACATTTCAAATGCTTCTAATTTTTCTTTTCCGCCGATGACACAGTCCATGTTTCGTATCCGTATGGGGCACAATGCTACACACATATGTTTTCACAAACTGTTTCCTTCTCTCTAGGGATATCTTTGTTGAGGTCAGTTTCTTCTTCTTAAAAGACGCTTTCTTTGCTTGTTGTATTTTGCTAACAATTTTATTTCTACTCCTACCATCTTTAGTGATTTTACTGTCAAGATAGCAGAACTCATTGGCCTGTTCGATGGTGTTGTTATTCATTCTTATTTGTGTGTTGTTTTGCATAGACTTTCCACAGACCATAATTTTTGTCTATAGTTTGTTTATTTTCATGTTATAGTCTCATGTTGTAGTATCCTTTCCAGCTCATTCAGTGCCCTTTCTAGGTCTTCCTCATTTTCTGCTAGTAGTGCGATGCCGTCTGCGTATCTCAATATATCTATTTTCTCCCCCTGTGTTTGTATACCTATGTCTATAATTTCTCTGAATTCCTTCAGCGCGTCTTGGATATATAGATTAAAAAGCGGCGGCGATAGCGTGCAGCCTGGTCGTACTCCTTTTTTTATTTTTGGTTCTCTTTGAACATTCTCGCAGTTTATTATTGCTCGTTGATTCTTGTATGTACTATGTACTATTCTTCAATACAATATGTATCGTAAAAAAATCCTTGGATGTTTGAATTGACAGCGCAATTATTTCATTATATTACAGTAAAATACTGAAAAACATAATTAATTTTTATTAAGTTAATAAAATATATGTGTTATTCATATCTGTATGTTTTGTATTCTGTTTTGTCTACTTTTGATTCTGTTTTATTCTCTTCTGATACTGTTTCGTTTTATTTTGACTTTGTTTTGGTTTCTATTGATTCTGTTTTGTTCTTATTCGATTTTATTTTTTTTCTGTTGATTTTTTTTCTATTGGCTTTGGTTTGTTTTCTATTGAGTCCGTTTTGTTCTCTATTGTTTTTGTTTTATTTCATATTGATATAAGCTTATTTTCTATTGTTTTGTTTGGTTTTCTATTGATTATGTTTTGTTTTCTGTTAATTCTGTTTTCTTGTCCTTCGATTCTGTTTTGTTGGTTTTCTATTGATTTTGTGTTGTTTTCTATTTATTCTATTTTGTTCACTTTCGATTTCGATTTTGTTTTATTCTGTATTGATTCTGCTTTGATTTCTATTGATTCTGTTCTATTCTCCTTCGATTCTATTTTATTTTTTCATTTTTTTTCCTATTTATTCTGTTTTGTTATTGCTTATTTTATTGATGCTCCTCTGTTTTCTACCGATTTTGTTCTGTTTCCTGTTGATTTTGTTTTGTTCTGTTTCGATTCTGTTTTGTTTTATGCTGATTTTGTTTTGTTTTCTGATGGTTTGATTTGTTTTCTATTGTATTTGCTTTGTATTCTGTTGATTCTGTTTTGTTTTCTAGTGATTCTGTTATGTTTTCTGTTGATTGTGTTTTCTTTTCTCTTGATTCTGTTTTGTTCTCTTTCGATTCTATTTTGTTTTCGGTTGATTCTGTTTTGTTTTATTATATTGATTCTGTTTTGTTTCATATTGATTCTGTTTTCTTCTCTATTCATTTTTTTGCTTTCTATTGGTTCGGATGTGTTTTCTATTGATTTTATGATTAATTCTGTTTTATAGTGTTGATTGTGATTGTTTTCTTTTCTGCTGATAGTGTTTTGTGTTCTGTTGATCCTATTTTGTTTTCTATCGATTCTGTTTTGTTTCCTATTCATTCTATTTCATTTTGTATTGATTTTTTTTTACTTTCTATTGATTCTCTTCTCTTTTCTATTGATTCTGTTTTATTTTCTACTGATTCTGTTTTGTTTTTTATTCATTCTGTTTAATATTCTGTTTTATTTTCTATTTGTTTGTTCTGTTTTGTTCTATATTGATTCTATTTTGTTTCCTCTTGATTTTAGTTTGTTTTTTATTGATTCTGTTTCGTTTCGTATTGATGCTGTTTTGTTTCATATTTATTCTGATTTGTATTCTATTGATTCTGCTTTGTTTTCTGTTGATTTTGTTTCGTTTTCTATTTATTTGGGTTTGTTTTCTTTTCTATGTGGTAACTTACAAGCTGTACTTTAATTTTCCGTATATTTTAATTGTAATTATTGAATTTCAACATATTTACATTTACCCTGTATCTCTTAAAATGCACCTTGTTTATGTTGTTTAACTAAAAGCTGTCGTTGCTTACAAAATAAAAACAATGCATTTGTTTGTAATAATTAAGTGAAAGGGAGACATGGGTGGTCAGTAATTAAAGGCAATCGAGTTTAGTGTTACACGATTGGTGGGTTACAAGATGGCTTGCTACTTTTTGCAAATTTCAGCGACATAGTAATTAAAAATAAAGTGGAAAGTCGTATTGTATTTAACGCAATAAATAACGGGGATTAGTTAAGCGAGACAAAAGACCTCAGCAGACGTGAATATTACGTACGAGCGGTTGGCACATCAGGTTGAATAAAATTTAGAATACAGCTTTGCAGATTTCCATTCAAATCCGCTTAATGAAACTAACAAACCGGATGCAACATTTGCGTAGTATTTACGTGCTTAATTATTAAAGCGGTTACTAAAAGAGATGCGATTTAAAAGCTGAAATTGTTAACAACTTAGCGACCGTAGAAAATAGCTTTTTGGTCTCGTAGCGACTTGTGAGAAAGTTCGCACTATAAAAATGACCTTTCAGGTTGAATTTGATCCTAGGAAACGGATATAGGCTAAACGGCCAAGCAACGCCACACACAAACGACAAGTCATAAAAGTGAAACTTCTATAACAGAACGTGAGTTCTGCAACAAATTACTGGTTTTAATAAATTTTATGTACCAATCAGGATTCTGAGCGTTTTGCATGTGTGTGTTTCTTGATTTCGAAAGCGATTCCACGAAATGAATGCTTCTGGTACAATGGGAATCGAACCCACGAACTGAAGTGCCTGACAGCCCTCGCCCCCCGAATACTTGAAAAATTAATACTTTAATCTGCACCTCCAAATACGAAATTTAGTATTCCTGGGCGTAAATCAATTTTTTATGTATTATCGATTCGTGTATTTACACCGCCTTTGGCAAGGCTGTATACATTATTTATAACTCTAACTTAGTAATTAGTTATACATATTTATAATTATATTAACTTAGTGTGGCGGAGGTTGTATACTGTAATCATATAAATAAATTATGAGTACGAAAAAAATTCAAAATTTGAAATAAATCTTTTTTGTAATTTATCTTAAAACACTTTAAATAACAGGTATTAATTTTTGAAAGCGCCTTTTGTTATACTACCTGGGTCTACATAATTGCTTAATTTACTAGTGTAACTGCAACGTCCCCTATTGATTTCTCTATCTACGCTGCTTTTGGGACGGTCGTGGAAACAATTACATGATATTACACAATTAGTAACATTTATTATAAAATCAGCAACGGGGCTTTGCTAAATATAATCATATAGAGAAACAACGAGCATCTGAGAGCATTGAAAAATTCGAACGGAAATCAGTTTCTTAGTCATTTCAAGTTATAAACTAGCTTTTGGTGGAGTGTATCTGTTTGTAGTGCTTGAGACGGCCTACGTGGTGATTTAGTAACTTACCTGAATTGCAACATCGCCTATAAATTTAATAATTACTACTGACTATTGAATTTATACACAGGGAATTTTTCATTTTAGTATACATTGCCTATATATATTTTTGAAAAGAACGCGTCAATTACTCCTATTGTGTAGGCAGCCAATTATACCCACAACTAGAAAACAAAAGCAAACGTCACTGTGGTTGTGAATTATTTGAGTATGAAGGTTATGTTGATGCAGTGTTTATATTAAATAAGTAAATCAAAATGTGTTGAACAACAACGACGATTATTATTGTAAAACATTAAATATCAATAACAGAAAACGGAAATGAAAATAAAAACAACAGTTACAACAAGTATTCGAAATGGCCACCTTCTACTTCTAAACAATAACCTAAACGGTGTTGAAAAGGACGCACAGCATTCGCAAGAAAGTCGGGATTCAAGCTATGCATTCGGTACGTATGCGATCTTTTAATTCATCAATACTTTGTATTGGAATATTTGTATAAATTTTTGATTTCAGATATCCCCAAGCAAAGAAGTCATTGGGCGACAAATCTGCAGAACGCGGGGGCCACGGTACGGTACCGAATCTTCATATCCAACGTCTTGGAAACCTGTTGTTTAGAAAGTTTCTTATAGCATTCGTGGATTGCGGAAGGGCTCTATCCATCTGAAACCACGGGTCATCGATGTTTAACCCATTAACAGCCAATGATGCGTTGGCGCAACGTTATTTTCATAATTTTTTTTTTAAGTTTTTGTACATTTTTTTCCAATAATACTTATTTCAGGTTAAAACAAACATGCCGTAGATATGTTTCTCAATTTTTATTTTATTTTATAGCAAATACATATTTTCTGGGTTTGATTGAAAAACTGTTGTTTTTACGGTCGCATTTCTTGCTGAAATGAAAATAAGGAAACATACCTTCTTAGCAAAACAAATTGAACGTCGTATGAACATTATGTTTCAAAAGACTTGCAAAAATATTGTAGGATAGAGCGAACTGATATAATCAACAGATAACATAGCTTTATTGAGTGCTAAATAACTATGTTGCGCAAACGCAACATTGGCTGGATATGCGGGTGCAGGTGCATTTTGCAAACACATGGAGCATGGTGCAGTATTTGCAATAGTGACATTAGAAGTTCTGTCCAGTTCTGCTAAAAATCAGCTATCAAGTGATTACCGGCAAATATAATTTATCGATCGATGAAAAAATGGTTCAGTACTTCGGACGCCATTCCGCCAAAATGTTTATAAAAGGGAAACCAGTCTGTTTTGGCTTCAAACTTTCGTGTCTGACTTCAAGTAATGGATATCTCTTCCAGTTTATGCCTTATGCTGGTAAAGCAATACAGTGCAATCAAAATGGTTTAGGTCTTGGCGGAAATGTCTAATGGAATTTCCTGCAACAGTGAGTAATAGAGGTGCTCATAAAATTTATTTTGATAACTTTTTTACGAGCTACCAACTTCTTGTCTATCTAAAGGAAAAATGGTTTTTTGCTATTGGGACGGTTAGAGAGAACAGAATTGGCAAATGCTCCTTAGAACCAAGCAAAGCTATTGCCAAAAAAGTACGGGTCTGTGATGATTATAGATATGATAGGAAAATGAAGTTAGCGTTGTCCGCTGGAATGATAATTCAGTAGTAACGGTGATGAGTAACTGCGAATCAATTGAACCCCTAACTACAGTAATGAGATATAACAGGAAAGAAAAAAAAAGAAATATCCGTAGGTAACACAACCAGGTATGGTTTCCAAGTACAATACATATATGGGTGGCGTACACGATAACGGCATAGCAAATTACAGGATCAACATTAGAGGGAAAAAATGGTGGTGGCCTCTTTTTATCAATCTAGTCGATAGTAGATAGCGCTTTAGTAAATGCTTGGAAGCTGTATCGGTTTGTTCACAGTGAACAAAAAATTCGTATGACACAGATAGATTTTCGTTCAAAAGTAATTAGATGTTTCATGAAGCAAAATAAAGGGGAAACATGTTTTTCGCATCGTGGACGTGCTTCTGATGGACAACTCAACGAAATTCGTTTGGACAATGTTGGACATATGTTTCAGATAAGTGAGGAAGGGTGGCGTAGACGCTATAAACTCTACAAGGTCAAACAATTTTCATGTGCATAAAGTGCAAGGTACCGCTTCACTCCGAATGCTTTTCATCTTATCATAAAGAATGAAATATTTTATTCATTTCAATTTTATTTTCAATATATTTTACATACGATATAGAATTTACGTTTTGTAGTACAGTTCAAGCCAATGTTGCGTTAACGCAACATGATTTATTTTGTGTAAAGAAAAAAAATTTTAGTAATTTTTTGTAAGAATGTTGATGTAAGCATTATAAATAGTCAATAAAACTCAAAACTTATAAACATTTTAAATTACTTTTGGTAGTGGTAGTAAATGGGTTAAGTTATTTATTGCCGGAATGATGTCGTTCCTTAATAGCTCTAAAAATGTGGCTGTATTGACATTACCATCAATAAAATATGGACCGATAAGCTTATTTTCAACTATTCCTAGCCATACGTTAACTTTCCCAGTATATTGACTATGAGTTAAGTTTTGTAAATGGCGGATAGTGCGGGACCAATATCTAAGAAATAAGTTTATCCGGATACTGGATAGTAGATAGATGAGGAATTATAATACATACCGAAAATTTTGTGAATTGACTTCTTTATTGATTCTGAAAGTTGCTTCATCACTAAAAACTATCTTATTTAAAATGTATTGATTTTCATTTAACAAATTAAAGAAAGTTTCACAAAAGATTGTTTTTTTTTTGCTTTGTTTTCATCGAATGTTGGTGATTTTAAAATTTGTACAATTTATATTTAAATTCTTTTAGTGTTTTAAACACCGAGGTTTTAGAAACATTAAAATGTGAACCTATTTCTCGTAGTGATATTATGGGGTTTTCTTCAACGTAGCATAAAATATTTAATTTCATTTCTTCGGTTAAAACGTAATTACTTTATGTTCTTATTTTATGGGAATTTATTACGCATCTCTCTGATTTAAATTTTCTAGCAATTGTTTGTATGGTTCGAATACAAGGAATCTAATTTATATACATATATTATATATATATATACATATATTATATTATATTATATTATATATTACATTCTAATATCTGGATATTTTAGTGAAAATAAGTCTCTTACAGTGCTTAAACTGATACCATTCTGATACCACGTTAGAATTTCCACTTTTTTGTCTTTACTGTACATGGTTGTATAAAAATAGCAAAGAGATTCTAAATAAAGAAGAATTTTATTTTTTAACCTTGAATTAATTTGATTGTTTCGGCCACAGCATGCTTCAGTTGTCTGTATAGTTGGTTGCCTACACAATAGGCGTAATTGACACGTTCTTTTTAAAAGTATACATAGGCAATGTATACTAAAAAGAAAAATTCCCTGTATATATATATATATATATATATATATATATATATATTTATTTGTTTTCGTGTATATCGTATTCATTCAAGAGGACAGGTGAAGGGGTAGTGAAATTCAAATTTTTACCCAGAGCTCACTTTGTACCCATTTTGCGCGATTTTATACTCTAGAAGTTCATCTAACCTTACTGTAGAGAGCGCTGCAGCGCCGTTTGTGTATAAAACCTCAAAATGTATTTTGCAGTCAACTTGAGATCCGGCATGCTTGGCAACATCGCAGATGCTGTTGCATCTTGATTTCTTGGAAAAAGGGTTTGCTAATCGCTTCGTTAGTCGTACAACTGCATTTTTTAATTTATTTATTCTTAAAATTACTTCTATGCGTGTGCATGGGTATCTCGTTAATAGTAAAAGCTACAAATTCGGTACTAGAAAGTACAAAGTACTATTAGCATCACTTATTAATACCTAACATTTAAATAACAAAATAACTTTTAGTTTTGTCTAAAAAATAGAAAAATCTCAATGTTTTTATTTATAATAAAACACTTGCACATTATTAGGATACTATTTTTGTTGTTTAAATACACGCCGCGGGTTTCTGTTTAGTCCAATACCATGTTGTTTAATTTAATTTCTAAAATTAACAAAATTACAGTTATAAAACTATTTTAAGATTAGGAGGCCCTACCTTTGCAAAAATATTATCAATTGTTATGATAAATAACTGACTTTAAATAATAATGTGCAATTACACTAAAAATTGCAGGAAAATAGACCATATTTAAAGCATTTATTTATACGAAATTGCAGACACCCTATTAGCATATTCAATTGTTAATCAATGTTTTAATGATGATGATGATTTGAAAGAGCGAGATCTAGGATGCGGTTTTCCAAGCATCTCTATGCACTTAGGCCACAGTGGGCTCATTGTACAGTGTACACCCTAACTAAGAATTTTTTCCTATCGGGGGTAATTCCAACTCCAGTAGTGATTTTTAACGTGTCATGCATCGCAGTGGCACGGGACCTACGGCTTTACTTCTTATCCGACAGAAGGCACATTTTCAGATTTTTCCCCGCTAGAAAAATTTCGCCGAACTCAGCCAGGTTCGATCCCGCGTCCCTCGGATCTAAAGGTAGATGCGCTAATCACTAGACTACCGAGGCCGGCTAATGAATGTCGTACTTAAAAGAGATTGCTTAGATAACAAAATATATATATATATATATATATATATAATTTTAACCCCATTTACCTTTCGGTGTAGGGTATAAAAAAAAATATCAAACAAAAATTGCCATTATTTGTGTAAAGTAACTCTCCATCAAAAATATGTTTACTTACAGTATTTTGAGCATAAGAAATACTTATCACAAAAAAATGAACTTAAATTAATGAAAGGCAAAAATAAATTCAGTTTTTAGACAATGTGTAGCGAATTTATACTGTATTAATTTCTTGCATTTAGTGGTTTTCTATAGCGGAAATCACGTTATATTATTGCAATTTATAAGCATCAAGAAACACATTACTAGTAGTTTAATGTTATTTCTAGCTCAATACACGTCGAGATTCTTCGTTTTCCACGTAAAACTGTACTAATTCCTTGCATTTAGTGGTTTTCTATAGCGGAAATTACGTTATATTATTGCAATTTATAAGCATCAAAAAACACATTGTTAGTCGTTTAATGTTATTTCTAGCTCTATACATGTGGAGATTCTTCGTTTTCCATATAAAACTATACTAATTCCTTGCATTTGGTGGTTTTCTATTGCGGAAATCACGTTATATTATTGAATTTATAAGCATCAAAAAACACCTATTTGGACGTATGGTTGCGAGCTATGGGGCTGTTCTAGCTGTTCCAACATAGACATCATACAAAGATTTCAGTTCAAGACATTACGAACTCTTATGGGTGCTCCTTGGTATGTGACGAACCACACTCTTCATACAGATTCCAACATCCCATACGTGCGTGAAGTAATTACGAACCGGGCGAGCAGACACCATGACAGGCTTGCAGGCCATCCAAACGACACCGTAGCACCGCTAAACTAGCAACCAAATTTTCGCCGACTTAAACGGAAATGGCCCTGGGACCTACAGAATAATGTTAATCCACCAGAGTGATCCCAACATCCTCGGCAGATGGAGGAGAAGGCGGGGCTGCACTAATGGGTGCTAGCCTCTTCAAGTTTACCAACTTAGACAAGCAATTAGCTCGTAGGATGTTTTGTAATTCTGATTGCTAATGTACTTAGTAAAAAAAAAATAAAAAAAATAATAGGTATTCCAATTTTCCAATCTATATCTAAAACTGTTTTAGCACGAGAGCTTTGGTTCCATCTTTAACAGCGACTCTGTATGTTAATGCGAATGTCTATCAATACTAAATTTTCAGTATTAATGGTTTCGGTTCGATTACGGAAATTATTTAAAATTTGAAAATTATTTATAATAAAATACTCCAAGACATGGATGTTATAAAATTGTGGTCATATAATGAAGTTATGAGAAGCAAGAAAATTCTTTTGCGGGTAACAATATTTCTTTATAGTGTTTGAGATGGCCTACACAATGGCCTAATACCCTAGTTTGGTTGTGATATCCTCTACAAATTAGTGAAAATATTTACAAATGTTGGTTTAAGTAGAAAATGTAGGTTTTTTAATTTGTAGGTGTTGATGAATTTTAGAGGTTATTTCACATCCAAGAGTTCGTGACCCCTACTGAAATGCTAATGGTTTCCGGTCGCTATCGTACTGTAATGTCGATTAGAAAATATATTATATGCACAAAATAAGTAAATTATAAGATTATATTCGACTTAGTTCCGATAGTAATTTACAGAAAATTGCCATTGACCTACGTCTTGCAACGACAGGTCATAGTAACAGTAAGAATGTATGTCACGAGGACATAATACAACGATTGGTTCTCGAGTTGGTACCGCAGTAGTCGCGGAAGAAAAAATCAAGTCTGGGTCGCGGGTTTATCAATTAATATACAAGTCTTTCCGAAATTCGCCCACATATTTGCGATTTGATACAGAAAGTGAAACTATATCCGTAGGCCTACATTCTTTTGGATTTTAAAAATCTATACACCTACTTTCCCATGGCGAAGTATACCGCTGTTATAAGTCCGTTTCAGTAAGAATCGAGTCTTACAAAATTTAGACAATGAAGGCGGACCCGTTCCTTCGGTGTATCCTCTCACTTCAGTAATTATTAATTGCTGTTACAACGCAACGTTTTAATTGAGACATACTCGAATAATTTTGGGAGTTTCGCAACTTACACCTTTTGTTCTAAACGCGGTTATTTTAAATTACGCAATTTTCTTGTACAAATTAGTTGCTAATTGTTTACCTTATCGAACACCAGCTTAAACTAAAATTAAAGCAATATTTCTTTATACAAAATAATTTGCGTTTAGTTTATATTCATTTAAAATTAATTATGTATTCTGTTTACAAGGCATGTGCTTGTGTAGGTTAATTGAACGTGATATTAATTTGTCGAGCTATTTGCTTAATGTCCGCGTTGGTTGGAAATAAAGGCCTGGTGATGCAGAGTCTTTCGGAATGAATTTCCGTAAAGACCCCAGAAGCTCCTCGGGCCTGTCCCATAGATTTTCCCGGACGTTACCTGTTTGCTTTTTTATGTCTGGAATAAGGAAACGCGAAGCTACCAGCTACGTTTTGATGATGAAATATAAATATTGTATGCGAATGCAGTAACACGATGCGACCCACACCTGTCTTGAAGAATGTTGGGTCTGAGTCAAGTTCAGCATACTTGCTGTTTCAAAGACCTGCTTTCTCCACACGCAGGTTGTTTACTTCAAGGACCGGGTTTATGCTCTTTTCTCCAATACACTATTAACCACTGCCTTGCCTATTTGTTGATTTAGACATCCTGCTGACACTTCTAAATAAACTGTTTCGAAACTCTTGTTCATTCATTACCTTTTGCTTTAAGGCAAATATGTGGTACTATCTTTACTATGGTTCGTTCGTTAATAAATGAAACTATACAGTGTAATTGTTTGTTTTTGTACTTCTAGTGCTAGACAATAGAGATTTTACCATTACTTATATTTTAAAAATTAACTATGATTATTGCCGTGGGCGTCAAGACTCGTTGGGGCCCCATAATTATAAAAATAGGTTTTATTTTTAGAAGTTTTAATAATTATTTATGAAAATTGATGTTGGAAAGTAGCTTATCTGTGTAAATTTTAAACCGTTCGATTTATCTGATTACTTTCTCTGAATGTCATGGGCATTCCAAAAATATCATTAATAAATCACCAACAACTGATTTACCGAAAAAGGTTTTATAAGATAAGTATAGTTCGTCTCACATGTTACCTGACTACCGGATTAATGCAAAACTGTACACACTTAAACATCGACTTGCCCGTTCGCTGGTAGATTTTACTTAAAATACAGTGCCGTACATATTTTTATTCATTTTCAAGATTAAGGTAATTTACTATAGGATTAATTTTACAACATCTAAATCGTAGGTTCCCAACATTTTTTGACCTACCCCTCCTTTTCGAAAAAAATTATCCACCCTTCCCTTTTCGAAAAAAAAAACACACCGACTCTCGTTCTTGAAATCAATAAAATAACCCATAGTTTTCCAACTTTTTTTGGTCATAGCCCACTTTTTCAAACAGTGATTCGATGGCACCCCTCTTAGGCGAAGTATACTATATTATATGCATACGTATATATACAACAATTGAATACTACTATCATTATTATTCGACGTTGGTTGTAAAGACCATAATTAATTACATACGAATTCGTAGCAAATTGTAAGTAATATTAAATTTGAGAAACCTCGTACCATACACTCTAATAGCCGCCTGCCTCGCTCCTAATCATTACTTAAACACCAACTAAATATGAACATTCTTGATAGTTTACGTTCTGTGTTTAAATACGCTATGCCTAGTAGGTCTGACTGAAATAGACCAGTACTTGAATGTAGGGGCCTCGGTGGAGCAGTGTGGGAACGCGTTGCCACTCGAGGTCACAGCGAAATGTAGTCGATTCGCTGGGGCGTTCGAATCCTAGCGGGGGCGACCGCATTTCGCTTTGTTAAGTTTAGGGTGCATGTTGCATGAATGTTTAATGTGCAAGGGACGCCCGCACCCCCCTGAAGTAATGCGAAAGTGGTTCCGGAGGGAGGAACGGTAGTATGAACGAATGAGAAAAAAAATACTTGAATGTAAAATAAATTATATGCTAATCCGGTAGCTAGGTAAACCTTTGAGACAGAGTATATACCCGCGTTGCCTTATACTTTATTTATTTAGAGTTTTGTTTGAAAACCGTTTTGAAGAGATTCCTACTACATGTAGGATATGATTCTTATTCTTTTTTATTTTAAAAATTACAAATACCGGGAGAAAAGAAGTGCAAGTTAAAGCTTTTTATATAAAAAGATATTTTTTATTTTACTTCGAATTAGATTATTATTTTTATTTGCGAATTGTGTTAGTTTTCTAGCCAACAGCTAAACATAACATGATTTATATGAAGACAGTGAGTAAAAAGGGTGGAAACACAGATTTTGTGTTGCTTTGTTGATTAAAATAAATGTTTTTCGTTCTTATTGACATACTAGTATATAAAGAAATACTAACTCTTGTCATGCTTTTCAGTTCTGATGTCACGCCAAAACTTATCAACTACCAATTCATAATAGTTTTTCGATTATTTGATTTTCTTTATTTGTTATGTGGCGCATGATTTATTTCTAATTAATTAAAAATTTTGATTTTATTTCTGTATTTTCCTTCACTGTAGATCTTGTTTTGCATGACTTTTCTCAAATGGTGTTTCATGTATTTTGGTTTTTGATGAGTTCGCTTTGAATTTATGCAGCTAATTCATTGCGAACTACATTAATGTTATGCTAAAACTTATGCGAAAAATAATAATGCAACAGAAAAATCTTTTTTAAACAACAATGAAGTGCAAAAATTGTCTACAAAGTATGGTTATATAATGGCATTATAAAAATATTCTTCTATATGAAGTGTGGGAGTATCCATGCTTTTTACTAGCTCTGTAAATAGAGGTAGTTATATTTTTAGCTATACTCATTCATTTAATACAATACCAGGCTGCTTTCAATGCGTTATTATTAACTTATTATGTTAGGCAGTAATATAGAATCAATTAATTAAAATGTACCTAGAGTATTAGTATTAGTAGATTGCTAATAGAAGTGTTGGCGGCTTGCTCTATTGTTCACTTGAGCATATACCGTACAGTGACACCGGCTGGATGATCGTGTGACACTATGATTGTTGTACTATATCTATATATTTAGCTTAGGTATTCATTATTTGCAAATTCAGTAGCGTAGTATTAACAGCTTATTTTCTTATTTTAATATTCAGCTTTCAAATATTAGAATAAAGGAATTTATTCTATGCTGTTTAAATGCTCGATCACTTCGACCTTCTTTAATCGTCTGAATGATATTTGATCTTATGCTACTGTCTCTCAGGGACCAGTACCCTTTAGTGCTGGTACGGGTTTTACAACCCCGAGGTACCCGAGTAAATGGTCTTCCCAAAGGGGGTTAGGCATGGGGCTGACTACTTTTGGAGATAAAACCTCTTTCCTAAAAAAAATCAATTGTCCGAAACCTATTACGGGAGGTCAACGTCTGATGAAGACTCTAGAATCACGGGAGGAGGAGGAGGAGGAGGACGAAAAAGAAGAAGAAGAAAAAGAAGAAGAAGAGGAGGAGGACGAGGACGAGGAAGAGGAAGAGGAAGAGGAAGAGGAAGAGGAAGAGGAAGAGGAAGAGGAAGAGGAAGAG
>JABXWE010023154.1:0-24825 GCA_014611495.1 Limonius californicus
GAGTATAAAATTCGAAACTAGCGATGGAATTGTCAACCAAAGCTTTTTGGCTAACGTTTACGATACTCATTTTAAAACTTCAAATCCAACGGCGTGCAGAAATGCTATGTTACTAGGTGTTAGTTGGTTGACGGTTTCTACGGTACTAATTTGTGGACTACGTATTGTTTTTTTATATTTATCTGGGTAAGAGTACGGAGTTGAAAGATTTTTTCGGTAATAAGTTTTAATATATTTAAAACCCATTATAGCTGCTTTAAATGAAGACCTACCGTTACGGTTTCACCTCTAAAACTGACATGATTACCATTTTGATCCAATATTTGAATTACTATATTAGTTATAGTTGAGACGTTAACTGGTAAATAAATAACAGGATTTGGGCATTCGACTATTTTATAACCAGGAGGTACTGTCGGAAAGAACTGATAAATAATATGCTTCGGATTACCATTTTTGTAGGAACCACTTGATATGTTACATTCTACTAGAAGGGAGTTTACTTTTAATATTTGAGTTCTATTATCAGATTCGCATCACACGTTCGCAGGTAGAACTTTTTTTTTGAACTCTAGCAATGAAGCTATAGAATCATCTGCTTCAAAACTAATAGGCATCGTACTTTTTATTCTAGTTTTTAATGTGCCGTTGTCAGCTTCAATATTTACGTATTCTTTGTAGGAATCACTCAGTGTTCTATTTTTAAATTGATTGATATCAGTAATCTCGTAGGATCCAGTGGGTAGCGTAATCGTTTTATATTTTTGTTTTAAGTCTGCATCATTTAGGTTATCAATTGGGGATAATGAGCCATTTTCGGGTGGTGGACCTTCAGGTAGTAAATTCGTGAACGTAGATTTAGATTTAATAAGTTTTGTAGGATAGAAGTAAAATACATTGTTACCTTCAGTTATATTTGGTATAGTATTAAAAGTTTCAAAGCTAATTAAACCTAACACGTAGGAGCTGTTTTCATCCAAAATAATTGGTAGATTAAAATTTGCTGTAAGAATGGCTTTTTTCGTGTCCTCATTTTCCCCTACGCCTTCCCCAGTAAGTGTCAATATAAGCGGCATGTTGAAGTAACCACAAGCAAAACTAAAACAATACTGAGGATTTCTAGAAAAATTTTAGGTATTATAATATAAAAATTGTAGACATAAATGTCCACAATTATAAGCATTTAAGTTTTGATATCTATCAAAATTGTATATAATTTTGTTATTGCCTCCGTCACTTCGAAAATATTTCAATAGTTCTGGAGGAGGTTTCATATGTCCTATACTATCGAAATAAGAAATGTTATTATCACGTTTGATGTACGCAGTCCAATGAGTACCTTCCCCTAACGTATCGTAAAGGTTTACTATACCGTTTTCCAATTTATAGATTTTTTTTTGGTAAGTTATTACGCATATACACACCTCTAAAATGAGGAATTTTCAATAGTTTCACAAATTTCGTTAAATCAACATTTGTTAAGGCGCGATGCGGTAGATTTATGGGCATTTTTTTTTGATAAGGTGCTAAATATAGACCCAGACCTTTTTTATATGGTTTCAAATATAATCCTTTTCCAACAGCTGCCACTTCCATGGCTTTATTATGACGTTGCTTTTCCTTAAGATCTTTCGATGCAGTTTTAGCATCATTAACTGCTTTTGCATCAGCTGCAGCTCCGCCACCTAAAGAACCAAGGGCGCTTAATGCTGCAAATATAGGTATCAGCGGTAAAATGCCTCCAGTCTTGGGTATTGCAATTATTCTGCGCCGCGGTCTTTTAATCTTTTTCTTTCGAATTGCAGATAATGCCATTTTAGCCATTTTTAAGTAAGATCCACTTTTACCGTTAACACCACTTTTAGCTTTTCTAATGGCTCCCTGAAAAGTTAAAGTCCCACCTAAACTATTTTTTCTTCTTCGAGCACCCATTCCTAATTTAGTTTTTCCCTTCATAGTACCTGCGATTGCTAATGCTGCAGCTTTTTCACCAAATCTAGCTTCCTTGGATCGAAACCGTGACCACGCTTTCTCACCTAAAATTTTATCGGCCTTGTGTCGTTCAGCTACTTCGCTACTTTTTGAATATGCGATATCATGCTCTTTGCAGGCTTCGTCTAAAGGATTGATACCTTTATCCCCCCGAGCCAAACGTTTTTCTAAACGAGTACCTGGCCCACAAAAGCTGTAACCTGGTACATGCAATTCCACAGGTAGTTTATTTATAAGCGTATTAATAATTCCCGAACCAGGTCTTCCAACAGCCAGACGACGACTAATTAATTTTCGTTTTTGCGCAATCATTATATGACGTTTGCTAGGCTACCACTAAACACAAACTGAATCATTTAATGGAAATATATAATATATATGCTAAGTTGTATAATTTCAGTATTTTTAAGTGTTACAAAGATGGAGGTAGATTTGTTTAATCAAATAAAATTTGAGAAACAAAATCAGTGTCTACCAATTGCAAATTACGATACGCATTGTGCAACAAAGACATTTCAAAAACATAGTAATTTGTTAGGAGGAGGATGCATACGAGGGCTCATAGTAGGTAGTTCTGGCTGCGGTAAAACCAATATTATGATAAGTTTATTAGAACATCCTAACGGTTTGCGTTTTGAAAATGTTTATGTATACTCTAAATCTCTTTATCAACCAAAATACGAATACCTCAGGAACCTACTAAAACCCATTAAAGGTATCGGTTATTTTGAATACCCTGATGAAACGCAAATAATTCCTCCTAATAGCGCCATGGAAAATTTGGTGATTATTTTCGACGATGTCGTATGCGACAGTATTATTAGAGATTACTATTGCTTCGGACGCCACAAAAATATTTATTGTTTTTATTTATGCCAAACATATTCATCAATACTCAAGCAGTTGGTGCGGGATAATGCAAATCTTATTGTAATTTTTAAACAAGATCATACCAATTTAAAACATATACAGGGTTGGGATAAAGTATGGAACCAAGTAAATATCTTTTAAACGAAAAGAACGATATTTATGAAAATTTGCAGGCAAGTGCAATGGAACAAAATGCATCTGATGAAAATTTTTTTGTTAATAATATACTTCCGGTTTAACCGGAAATGCCATCAACTTCTTTAATTTAAATGGGACACCCTATATATTTTTACAGATTTTGAAAGAGCTTGTTATTTTGAATTCATACATACTGAGTTTAGTGTAAAAAAATTTGTAAAAACGAGGAATAACTCACTGTTAGTTGTACAATAGGTGTACATTTCATTATTTTAGAATAATGAGAAACAAAATTACTTCAAATGTTCAAAATGCTCGCCGTTTACTTGCTGACAATATGCCATCCTATTAACAAATTCTTGAGTCACTCTTTCCAAGACTGCTCCACGTATTAGTTCACATTCATCAATAATTCTTTGTCTCAATTCCTGTAAGTTTGTTGGTCGTCTAACGTAAACACGTGATTTTAGATAACCCCAAAGAAAAAAATCTAACGGGCTAAGATCCGGAGAACGAGCAGGCCACTCTATGAATCCTCTACGTCCAATCCATCGATTTGGAAAATTCGCATCCAGAAAATCCCTAACCCGTCTATCATAGTGGGGAGGTGCTCCATCTTGTTGAAACAAAACATTTTGTGGTAGTTGCCCATTCTGTTGAAGTGCAGGAATAATTTCGTTATTTAGTAGATCCAAATACTTGTCACCATTCAAGTTTCCGTCGATAAAAAATGGGCCTATAAGCCTATTTTCGACAATTCCCATCCAAACATTTAACTTCTGTGGATGCTGGGTATGTGCTTCATGAATCCAATGAGGATTCTCATTTGACCAATACCTTGAGTTATGGCGATTAACTGTTCCATTTAAACAAAAAGTTGCCTCATCGGAAAAAAACTATGTTAGAAGCAAAATTTTCGTCGACATTACAGATGTCCATTAGCCGTTCGCAAAATTCCAGCCGTCGGTCAAAATCATCGTCTGACAATTCTTGAACCAACTGTACCTTATACGGATGATACTTTTCACTTTTTAATATCTTTCCTACAGAACGTCGACTGATACCATGGTTTAGTGCCAAATTTGTGGTGGAAGTTTGAGGTGATTCTTTTAAATCGATTGCAATATTTTGTTTAACAGTTTCGTTCGTTGCAGTCCGCGGTCTTCCAGGTTTTAGCAAATTTTGTACCATCCCAGTTGTATTAAAACGTTGTAATGTTTTAGTTACTGTTGAGCGTGATATAGGATTTCTCTCCGGATGCAAATTATTAAAAATATGACACACTTCTTCATGAGTTCTAACACGATCACCATAACCGATCATCATTAAAATTTCAATACGCTCTTTTTCACTTAATTGAAACATTCTAAATTGTAAAATTTAATTCCGTCAATTAGAATTTGACACTTGGAGAACAAAAGACGTACTAAACAGTACTTGTTTATTTATTACTATGCATACAAACAACATCAATTAGTTTATCTAAATAGTTTGTTGCTCTAATGCAAAAAACTCAAAGGAGGTTGATTAAAGTGCTATATTCCTCGTTTTTACAAATTTTTTTACACTAAACTCAGTATGTATGAATTCAAAATAACAAGCTCTTTCAAAATCTGTAAAAATATATAGGGTGTCCCATTTAAATTAAAGAAGTTGATGGCATTTCCGGTTAAACCGGAAGTATATTATTAACAAAAAAATTTACATCAGATGCATTTTGTTCCATTGCACTTGCCTGCAAATTTTCATAAATATCGTTCTTTTCGTTTAAAAGATATTTACTTGGTTCCATACTTTATCCCAACCCTGTATATATATATAAGCATATAAATCTATGCTACACACTGAAGTCCCTTACATTAACTTTGTTGCTCCTAAAGTATTTCTTTGTCCCTTCTTCTACTTCTTTCATACGTAAGAAAGACCAGCTATTTTCACCTTTAATAGCTTCTTCGGTATATTTTACGCCCTCGAACCTTGCGGCGTACTTCCACACCTTATTTTCTAATCATTTCTTCTTCGGTGACACAATTTCTTCTATCTCCGAGTCGTTTTTTCTGAATTGAGTAAAGGTATTTCATTTTGTGTGGATGTTGACGCTGAACGTATCGACCGAATTGCTTCGTCGAAACAATTGTTTGAATCTATATTTTCAAACAGACACCGCAACTACCGGAAATAACAAGACAGAACACTTACCATCGTACTGGTCGATCATCGCATTACGCCAATTTTATCCCGCCCATCTGGGAACTTTTCCTTGAATTTCAAAAGTAATTCAGTTTGCCTGATAAACAAATAAATTAACTGTTCTAGCATGATGGTGGCAGAAAGGAAATAAAACGCAGATTATTAATAGGTGCTGATAGTAATGTATTTGGTGACAAATCTGTTATTTTGGTAATAAACTGAGTATTCTGCATAGCAAGGATGGCGGTTCAATGATTATTTTGCATACAGATTCTGATAAATTACGTGACAAGTGTTTACGGACAATTGTTTAAATCCGAGACAAACAATATTTTCTGAGATTATTTCTGTTATTTAGAGGATTTCATTTGGTCACAAATATGTATTTTGGTGAACGTTTTATTTGTTTCCAATTAAAATAAACGAATTTAAAAGGGATCCACTCTAGTCACATGAACGCAAAAAATCTTTCTGAATAAGACAGTTTATAGGGTTTTGCACAGAAACAAGGTTAGTTAGTTTATAACAAATAAAAGTAACTTTTAAGATTGCTTTATAAATATCCTTACAGGTACATGAAAAATACTACATAAAACATTACAATTAACATAACAGAAGCTTCAAAATAATTATACCTATGAATTCTAAAACTATCCTATTAGTTAAACTTTACAATCTGCAAATTATAAATTTTGTAATCAAATGGTATATTTCTCTCCTGTATGAGTTTCCATATGCCTTCGCAAGCTACTCTTGCGTGCACTTTTATGGTCACATATATTGCACTTGAAGGGTTTCTCTCCTGTATGAGTTATCATATTCAATTGCAAGTGAATCTTCTGTGCACTTCATAGCCACATACATTGCATTTATATAACTTTTCCCCAGTATGACTTTTAACACTTTCTTGCATGATGCATTTCAATGGAGGGTCTATTATTACATCATCTTCATTGTTAGCAGGGATTTCAGTTTTTATATCTAAAAAGCAGAAAAATGCTTAGATATGAGACAGAATTTGTATATCTGCTTCATTGACTTCGAAAAAGCATTTGACAAAGTCCAGCATGTCCAACTTATAAATGCTCTAGAGCAAATAGGACTAGATAGAAGAGATATACAAATAATCAAAAACCTATACTGGCAACAAAAGGCGACAATCAAAATAGATGAACATCTCAGTGATGAAGTAAACATACAGAGAGGAGTGCGCCAAGGATGTGTATTGTCTCCAATATTATTCAATGTATATTCAGAGAAAATCATACAGAATGCATTACACGAAAGAACAGAAGGTATTAAAGTAAATGGTGTACTAATCAACAACATACGTTACGCAGACGACACAGTTCTGATAGCCTCTAACGAGGAAGAACTACAACAACTACTAAACAGCGTTTCGGAAGAAAGTAACAGAATGGGGTTAAACATCAATACCCAAAAAACGAAAGTTATGGTTATCAGCAGAGATAATATCAACCTGAATATAATACACGATAACATCAGAGTAGAGCAAGTAAGAAAATTTAAGTACCTAGGAAGAGTTATTGACGAACTCTCCGACACTAACATAGAAGTAAGATCTAGAATAGAACACGCACGTACAAATTTCTTCAAACTCCAAAATTTCATCTGTAACCATCATATAAAAAAGGAACTAAGGCTACGCATCGTAAAGGCATACATATGGTCCACGGTACTATACGGTTGCGAGGCATGGACGCTGAAACAAGACACATTCAAACGACTAACTGCATTTGAGATGTGGTGCTATAGAAGAGTACTAAAAATCCCATGGACAGACCGAGTAACCAACGCCGAAGTACTTAACAGGCTAAACAAAAACACCACCGAAATAGAGAATATTATCAAAACAAGGAAACTAACCTACTTCGGACACATCATGCGGCATGACAAATACGATGTCCTCCAATACATAATAGAAGGTAAGATCGAAGGAAAACGCGCTAGAGGAAGACCTAGAACATCCTGGATGAGTAACATCAGAAACTGGACTGGCCTGAATAGGGAAAGACTTATACACACAGCCAGAGATAGATGGAGATATACCATATTGTTAGCCAACCTCAGACCTTGAGACGGCACCAAGAGAAGAAGATATCTAATTCTTCATGCAATGATTGCAGTTTCATGGAGCTATCAATATCATATTTAGCATCACGCTTTAAATCAAATGGATTTTAGAATTAAAATAATAAACTATTTATTTTTGTCATTTCCAGTATTAGTATATAATTTTTATGAAAACACAGTTTCCCTATCATCAAATGTCACCGCACGCCACTGATTGGAATGGATTTTAGAAATACCGAAACTCATAATAATTTTGTGAAATGTATCTAAACCTCTTTTATTATCATTTACTTGTTTGTACTATCTAACTTCGAATTGATTTTTTAAGTGTATAATGCAAAGTTACCGTTCGTTTCCAACACATGCTGAGATAATTCTCCTTTGCTTTTGGTTTGATGTCAAATATCGGACGTAGAATTTGTAAAATTTGATATCGAAGTCACACTGGTAACGTTAGGTTTTACATCTTCATTCATATCGAATAGTGTATCCATGTTGATATATACACGTTTTTCTGTAGTAAGCAAATTGTTCTTTTTCCTCATCTGCTTCTTTACAATTTTAGGGCGGTAGGTGGGCAAACAACTGAAATGTACTAAAATGTAATTGTATAAAATCGATATACGAATATTATTCACTTTTCTTGTGGAAAAGGGTAATAGAATATAATATATTCGCTATTATATATAATAGTGTTAGTAATTCAAATATTTTTTTAACACTAATATCTAGGACAATTATGACGTCTGTCAAAACATCAGGTTAAGTACGTTAAGAAATTATTGTGTCATTTGAACTACTTTCGATTTTTAAATGTACATGATGTGACCCTCTTAAATAAACCTATTATCATTTTGTCGTACTTTCTAAATGTACCTGAAAATTATAAGTACATACCAGGTACTTTTTATAAAAATGAAAAAGCCATGCCAGTTTTAACAAAGTGTATTTGTAAATATATTATAACAAAAATGTTAAAAGTACATATTATTGCACAAAAACCGTTTCTAAGAAGCGAAAAAAGTGGCGAGAATGCCCCGATAATGGGGCGCCAAAATCTTGTTACAGGTCAAACGAGCTTTTTCGTCGATCCGCAACCGGATAGGTGGAAAAGGCCTTCGGCTTAGCTCAGAGGAGTAGGGAAGGTTCACGGAAACCGCTTACGGGAGGAAAATATTCTTAGTTGTGTACAGGGTAGGTCAAGATTAATGGGCGCCACCTTCCAAATCACGACAGATTATCAGTTTTCGTGGGAGGCCAAGAAGCCAGGAGCTTACGGGAATCGAACTCACCTTTATTGTGCCTCCCTCATATATGTAAAGCTTGCAAAGTTCATGCACGCAAAGATAAGAACGTAGACAAAGCTAAAAGATATGGTAAATTTCAAGACAAATATAATTCTACCTCTTTTTAATTACTGACACAGGATACACAAAATATTACGATTACATTGAAAATGGTAATATTTATGGTTAATTAATACAAGATTTTGTTGGAACGTTCGAACTGAAAAAGGCTCGTCGTCAGTAGCTTACGATATTTAATTTCTTAGAACAGATCTACGCTGCCAGTGGCGTCGGAGTTTACAATTTAATACAATTTATGAATACACTTTACAGTTAACTGAAAGAAGGAAGGACAACTGGTGGTTTAAAAAAAAGGTTTATAACACCGCACAGAACCTAACCATCACGTACTGCGCTCGCCTTACAGACAAGCATAACATAAACATAACAGAAGAAATACGTAATTTAGCCATAATATATCACAAAAAGCTACCAAGACATCAGAACACCTTCAACATCTAATAACTGTCAGAAGAGCCACAAGAAATCAGAAGATTGAAAAGAAAATGGTCTAAGGATCTGATCGAATCAGATTAAGATGACGGAGGTGTGTTATGCTCTTATAAAATTTGCCGCTTTATATGAATTAATTTCTTAATTTGTTTGCCGCTTCGTAAGAATTAATAACGATATTTTAATTGAAGTCTTATTTTGGGTTACCGTTTCGCTATGTTGCATTTTTCTAAGAATGAGTTGTGTTGACAATACTTTTGTTAGTAGGTATTTTCCGTTCTGAAATAATTTATGACCAAAGGCGTCCCAGAGTTGTTCAAGGTTTTTTCTTTGTAAGATATTTTTTTTTTGCCTTTCTGACGGGATTTCTAGGAATGCCTTTGTTAAACAGTGCTAGTATTCAGGAATTGTTTTTCGGCTTCTCCCGAAGGTCACACGTGTTAATTTTCCTGCTAGAACAAAAATAGACTTAGGTGGTGTTTTTTGGGAATGCGGGGAAAAGAACTCACTGGGCAACAAGCTTGGGTCCGAGACGAACGTTCATGTAGAGCAGGTTTTTTTCGCAGCACCTGTTAAATTAAGTATCGTACCGAATATTGCTTTAGGCAATTAGTATCATTTCGACAAAGTTGAGTATATCAGTTTTAACAGTGTAGTCTGACTGCAGAACAATCAATTGTGATTGTTTTTTTCATTCGATTCATTCGGATAAAAAGCGTTTGAACCCGTGAAAAGGTGATTGCTGGGAATAATCTACTTCCCCAGGAGCGTGCCTACCCACGTTTCGCCCCCCCCCCTGGTTTCCTGAGGCCTTCTGCATTTTTTCCCGTACCGGGAAAATACCCCTTTCTCGACTGTACCTGCATCTGGAAATCAACCCTCCAGGAAATGTGCCTGCCTCCACCGGAAGTTAAAGTAAAAACAGACTAGTTTTTGGTGTGTGGTGAAAAGAAACTTGCGCGCGACTTGCAAAATTTCACCTAATTAAACTTTGTTTTGTTGGACCAAAAAGCGACCTTCAGTCGCAAATTGTTTTCATTTGCACTAACATTTGTAAAAAGTAATTTCGTAAATAGTATGTGATTTATGTAAACCCGACGCCACTGACCACGCACAGTTATTACAAGATTTTAAATACCGTTGGACATGGGCGGCGAGTTCTCCCTTTCTCGAACGTTCAAAGTACTCAGTTGTAATCTAGAATTATAAAATCATTTTTGCCTGTCATTTTCGTTGTACTGTCGTTTCCAATAATTTCATTATATGTATTTTAAAATTTACTGCCTCTTTTATTTTTGTGTACTCTGTATTCGTTTGTGTAAGAATTTTGCAAGCTCCAAATATAAAGGAGGAGGCACAATAAAGGTAAGTTCCATTCCCGTAAGCTGTTCGCTTCTGGGCCTTCCACGAGGACCTACATTCAGCTGGATTTGGAAGGTGGCGACCACAAATTTTGGCTTACCCTGTACACAACTAAAGATTTTCTCCCATAAGCGATTTTCACGAACTCCCCCTACTCCTCTGAACTAAGCTGTAGGCCTTTTTCCATCTATCTGGTTACGGGTCGTCGGGATAGCTCGATTGGCCCGTAACAGGTGATCCCAAAAAGCAGAGCCGAAGAATCGCCATTGGATAATTTCTTCCTTCCTGCATATCACAATCAGCCAATTTTCTTATTACTGTAAGTGGATTGTAAATATTAAGTTGGCTGTAAATAAAGAAAAGATACCGTTGAAGCAAAGACTAGACGAAGGTACAAATCTGGATGAACTAAACATAGAACAAATATGGGAAAAATACAAAAAAAGTATGAAGAAGACGGCAGAATAAATAATAGGATCAAGAAAGAGAAATGAAAAATTATGGATGACAAACAATACGTGGGGTTTAATCGAAGACACAGGTAAATGTAAAAAAATTCTAATGGAATTTAGATAAAAGAGAAAAGAATAACTAGAACAACTGTGCTGGGTTAAAAACAAACAAATAAAAGAGAGTGCAAGGAAAGACCGAAGACAACAACAAAAAGAATTGCTGAAGAAAGCGGAAAAGACTGGAAGATTGAATGATATGAAGGCATTGTATTATATACCAAGAAAAATGGTAGCAAAAGCAGATCTGTCATCAATACACGTAAAAGAGAGGGATAGTAAGGTACTTACAGCAAAGAAGCAGATAGTCGGTAGCTAGATGGAATACTTTAAGGAAATGTATTCAAAATAAGACAGATACGGTGACGCAATTAAAGTTATCGACCATGATGATGCGAAATTGGATGGGCTGAATGTGAATAATAAAGTAATTTCAACAACAGAAATAGAGAAGACAATAAAAAAACTGAAAAATAATAATGCTACGAGTAACGACAATATCATTGGGGAATTAGTCAAGGCGAGAGCGGAAATAACTGTTAAAATGCTTCAATGTTTACTAAACAAGATATGGAAAGAAGAGATAATACCGGAAGAATGGATTGGAGGACTTTTTTAACCGAGTTGACACCGCCTTACACTATTCTTTGATTCATCTTGTATAAGGATGGAAAGTAGTTCCAATGACATTATCACTTTTTAAGTTACTCAACCTGAAAGAATATTTTGACAGACCTCCCAATAGTTGTAGATAACAATGCGTTGTTAAAAAAGTATTTGAGTAACAATAATAATATTTTTTGCTATTACTCTTTTTTTTACTATAAAGGTGAGATATATTCCCAAATTCATACAATTAGGTACATTTTAGTACTTCTGAATTGTTTCCACAGCAGGACGTGTGTATATCGACATGGATAGCTTACCTGATATGAATGAGGATGTTAAACCCAATGCTACCAGTGTGACTTCGCTATCGAACCTTACAGAATCTACGTGGGATGTCTGGCATGAAACCAAAATCAACGAAGAATTATCTCCGAGTGAGTTGGAAACGAACGGTAAGTTTACGGTTATGATCTAACTTTATTTTAATCTTATTTTTGAGTATGGCCGTGAAAAGTTTACATGTACATGGGGATAAGCTGATTGGTCCGTAATTCTGTGTGAGTTCCTTTTTCCCTTCTTAAATAGCAATATTTATTGATTTTTTTCCATCGGGATGCTAGCTCTTCTCTTCTTAGAATTTCGTAGAACAATATTCTTATGAGTTGGAGCATTTCCGGTGTTGCATTTTAAATCTGTTTATTAGTTACACCATCACCCCCTGGTGCCCCGTCCTTCTTTAATTTGTTTACGGCTAATTTTAGTTCTTGTATTATTGACCATTCATTGTTCATCACTTCATCATCCTCTATTCCCTCTATCTTCTTATTGCCATTTTTATGTAAGACATTCAGTTTCAGCCGTTGTTTATTCTTTTTTTGTTTGTTTAGTTGACCTTATTTCTTCTATTATGGTGTGTATTTTTTTCTTTTACCCTTTTGTAATGTCCTTTCTTATTTCTGGTTTAGTTAATTTGTTTACTTTGCAGCTTTCGATTCTATTTAATATTTCTGATCTCTTTTTCAGCTCTGCTTGTTCCTTTATTGACTTTTTCTTTGCTTCTGATAGTTTCTTGCTGACCTTGTGCATTTTTTCTTGCCTTTCTACGTGGTTGAACATTTCTTGTACTCTTTTTTTCTTCTATCATTTGTATGTCTTCTGTCTTGAAGTTGTTTGAAGATTTTCTCTGTATTTAACTGGATTTATTTCTTTGCTTTTTTAAACGTTTGTAGTTTTTTGTCCATTTTTGTGGTTATCAGAGATCGTACCATTCTGTATGTTATATTCATTTTTTTGTTGTTGCTAAGAATATAGTCAATTACGTTGTATACATTCCGTTTGGCGATTTTCTTGTCCATCTCCAGCCACTGTGTCTTTTAAAAACAGTATTGATAATTTTAAAGTTGATGTTTTATAGCAAAATTAATTAGGGCCTTCCTGGTTCGTTTCTAAATCCATGTTGATACGGACCTGTTACAGTCCCGTCATCTCTTTTTTTTCTATCCTATTTTGCTGATATAACCTCCCATTATTAGAATATAATTTGACATTATTGGTTCTCGACCTATTAGCTCCTTTAAATCTTTGTAGAACTTTCCTGTCTCTTCCTCTATAGGCGAAGATATTGCTGCGTAAACTTAGATTACGGATAGTCTTGTTTTGGCTATTTTTAGTCTTGCCGTTGCTACTCTGTCTGAATGGCTGTAAAACTCTTCTATCATCTCGTTTTAGTACATACATCACTTGGCTGCATAACTGCGAAATATGCAAACTCAATTAAACGCAATATTCACACACCGAATTAATTTGTAAAATATTGTGCCGATCAGAATTTTCACATTTTTTAGATAAGCGCGGCAACGCCCCAACAAAAATTAAAAACCAGAGTATGGTTGGAAAAACAATTTAACGCTGAATTGAAAAATATAAAAATGTACATGGTGGTCTATTCAAAAACAACACCTTGAAGATGCTCCACCCCAGCGAGTTCCCTCTATATGTATTTAAAAATTATTTTATAATGTGCTCATTTTGGCACTCTCTCTCTCTCTCCCTCTTATGGCTCTACAGCCCAAGTCGGGCCTTCGCCTCCTTGATCTTTTGCCTCCACCTTCTCCTATCTAGTGCGTATCTTCTCCAATTTTGGGTGTTTAATGTTTGTTGCGTCCTCGTCTACCTCATCTTGCCATCTCTTTCGTGGTGTGCCTACCGACCTCTTTCCATCAATATTTCCGTTGAGAGCTCCTTTCGGGCTTCTTCTGGCTTCCATCCTTATGACTAGAGTTGGGCAGATATGCCGAAAAGATAGTGCATATATGCACTACTATATGCCACAAAAAGCCTTCGATATATGCACGAATATGCAGTAACCTATTGAGATATGCACTTATGGATGCATTAAAAACAAATTTTCTTGATATTAAATTCCTAAAATTAAGTATGGCATAATTCGATAAATTCTGACATTTATTTTAAATTGTAATTCATAAGTTAACGCAAGTTTTGAATCAAATGCTGTCGCATTTTGTTAAAAGATAATTAATACAATTATCGTTCTTCGGAATTTTTAATTACAAGCACATGCAAAAAGGAGCATACCCTACATCACACTGAAAAATGTTCTTGAAATTTGAAACTAGACACACGAAAAATGGAGAACCTATAGGAGAAATATAAACAACAAATTATGCATACAATATTCTATTTCCAATCAATTCTTTATTAGTTGTATCACAATAAATAATCGAATGTTTTTCAATATTGTCAAGTAGAAAATTCTGCCGTTTATCTTCCAATGTATTTTTGTAGCTGGAAAAACTTCTTTCTACATCACACGATATTACTAGGAAATATTTAAACAAGTGTGATTTCTTTACACCGAAACATTCGTCGTTGAATTTGTAATGTATGTAACAGAAGTTGGTAACACTGACAGTGAAGCTGACAGTGGATTAAGATGGCTGTAAGAGCTCCTTAATAATTAATTAATAAAGGCACATACGTGACTAGCTACTTGTATTATTATAGAGTAATAGAGTGAGCTAGAAATACAACAGAATTCATTGTTTAAAAAATCTTCATTTAAAATATTTTTCTATCACTTTTAGAGTTGAAAGTCCGCTGTTTTTCTGAATTAAATCGTCAATTTTATTACAAATTTTTTTACATATTTTATATTTATTTTTAATGAGGATGGAATGACAATTTTCGAATAATTCTAAATAATTCACGAGAAGCAGGTTTTGTGTTTCCAGTTTATTAATAATGCTGAGAATTTAAGAAAAATGAGCGTTTATGTAAAATACCTTGACAATGTGCCACAGACTGAGCACAACTTGAGTCAAAAGAGTTGACAACAATTTTAAAATCACTTCGCAATAAAATAGAGCGGCTTCAATCCACCTTCCCCATCTGGTAAGGATCGGCTGTGGAGGTAAGGGAACAACCTTAAGCCGTTCTTTGTAAACTTCGACGCGAACTGGTGATTTTAGGGATACCTTCTTCCCGTTATTAATTAGTTTATTCACCAAAGGAAACTCGCCTCTAATTGTTTCGGTCACTCTATTCACTGCATGAGCCAAACAGGTCATTTGAATTATATTAGAAAAAAAAATGTTAGGTTTTGACCAGCTTTCACCATGTATGCTGCACTATCAGTTACCATGTGTAAAATTCTTTCTGGTGGTATTTGACTTGGCAAATATAATAAAATGAAAGGGTTTCATTGACGAAACGTGAAATTGTCAAATGGTAGGATTTTTGAGTTTTTTGTAACAGGAACTGAAAAGCTGGAAGAACGATTTCCGTTCAAGATACCAACAATAAAATTCGAAATATATTTCCCTTCGGCGTCGGTGGTTTCGTCAACACTAAACCAAATATAATTATACAAAATAGCGTTCCTGATTGTTTGAAGATTTTCTTCGTATAATTTTGGAATGTGCGTTCTGGAAGCTGTTCTCCGGGAAACGACTTTTTCTTTTGTATGTTTTTCCAAGAATTGATTAAATTCTAAAACGTACAAATTCTTTAATGGAATGTTGCACGGAATCATCATTAATGTTGCTAAAATTTTCGTTTTTGTTTAAAAAGTTCAGCAATAATTGTTGCCGTGGCTCGTTTGCATTATTTTTTCTTTTTCGATGTGGGCCAGTAGCTACGTGCTGATCAAGTTGAAACTTCTTTATTAACGTTGATCTGTAAAAACAGAGTAGGTTTTTGTTTTCAAACATTTGATATTTATCATACTTACTATTAGTGGACTGATCGCTTCCAGGTCCCGGGCTTCATATTTTACTTTCAATTTCTCATTTACTGGCTTTATGACCATTTCTTCCAGTTCAAAAATAGTTTGCTGTTTCCATTTCAAGACCGTACAATACTCTGTTTCCTCTCTGTTCTTCTCTTTAGAAATTATTCAACCTTACGTCCTGTTCGGCTAATTTTTTGTTTGTTCTTGTTTGATTTGGTTGAACATTTTCTATTAATTTTCCTATACCGCTGTTGTTTGTGGTTAGCTCACCTTTTAGTTTTATTTCTGCTTTACTCGTATATCTTCTCTAAATTGATCTTTTGAGTCTTCACCTCCATTTCGTTATAAAATTAATTAAATCGTGGTACAGCATGATTGTTTGCTTCGTCAGTCAGTACAACAAATTTGCATTAGACACCTAAAGTCAATTCTAAGTGATATAGCACAAGCAAGTAAGAGTAAATACTAACAAAAGAGGGTTTTCCTTCATAAACCGATTATAAGAAAGTTTTGGTACTTTTACAATGCTTGCCAATGTAATTTGTAGCAACTGTAATAATATGAAACCTTCCATTAACCCTACGTTAGGCGCGTTGATTTTAGCAACGCGTTTAGGCGCATGGGCTACCATTGTAGCCCATTTAGTTTTACTTTTTTTTTGTGATATTTTTCAATAGTTATTAGTCTGTAAATTAAATATGATATCTTTGACATCATAACAGTAGATCAAAGAACAAACTTTTGCAAAAAAAAACCATTTTCGTTGAGTAGAGTTATATTTAATATTTCTTTGCGGAAAGCCTGTAATATATAACAAGATATAACAAATGATTCGACAAATATTTTTATTTATTTTTTTACAAATATTTGATAATTTTCTGTAAGCAAACATAACAATCTTTCTTATTATAGAACGAAAACAAAAAATATTTTGAGAATGAGAATCATGTTTATCTTCATTTACTACATCTTCCTCGTCGTTATCACTTTCATCTTCAGCTACATTTTTGTCATCATTTTCTGCATTTTCCATTTCATTAAACCACTGAACCCACACATTTTGATCATTTGATTCCTCAATTCGTCATCTACTGTATTGAGACATTGCACCAAAATTTTTAAAAATTAGTCCCGATCTAGTAAATAAACAAAAAATTAAACTTACAGTATAGTGTACGGGAGTTAGCTTCAATAATAAGCGGAAACTTTTCTTTCTCAGACAAATTCTTATAAAAATTTAAATCAAATTTACTTAAAAATCATCCAGGAAGCAATGCAGAACTACAAATGAACTAAATTTTATAAACGTCCGCGGTTAGGCGCACGGGCTACAATTGTAGCCCAGATACAATTAATCACTAATAACATTAAAACGCAAGTCAGTTTGCAGGTGTCAACAGAGCAGTACTGATTATTAATGTGTTTTTAGCAGCTACTCAAGGCGACACATGCACAAGAAAATTTCTTTGCAAGTTACAGCAAATCAAAGAGACATGGGCTACCATTGTAGCCGACGCGCCTACTGGAGGGTTAAAATTGACCAAATATTAGTAATTGAATGATGTGTGGTAAATGTTAATAATTGCTTAATTGTTATTTAAAATTGGGATAATTTTGTACTAGTTTAAATACCTATGCAATATTTAGTAACCCACATATAAACATGTTCATATGTTACAGTAAAACAAGAAGAGCTGCAGATACCGGAATTGCCTACAGAAGCTTCCGATTTAAAACATGATGATAAATATAATAAGGATTGGTCGATTAAACTGGAATCATTACATGAAGAATTAGATATAAAAACTGAAATCTGTAGTAACAATGACGATCATGAAATGATAGAGCCTCCATTGAAGTGCATCGTGCTACGAAATGTTAAAACTCCTATTGAGGAAAAGTTATATAAATATAATGTATGCGACTATGGAAGACCATCTAAGTTTACCTTGCAACAACATATGAGAACACGTGCAGGCGAGAAACCATTCAAATGCAGTGTGTGTGACTTGGAAAGTGCACAAAAGAGTGACCTGCGAAAGCATATAAGAACTCATACAGGAGAAAAACCATTCAAATGCAATGTGTGTGAGTTTGAAAGTGCAAAAAAGAGTGGCTTGCAACAACATATGAGAACTCATACAGGAGAAAAACCATTCAAATGCAACGTGTGTGACTTTGAAAGTGCACAAAAGAGTGGCCTGCAACAACATATGAGAACTCATACAGGAGAAAAACCATTCAAATGCAATGTGTGTGACTTTGAAACTACACAAAAGACTAGCTTGCAACAACATATGAGAACTCATACGGGAGAAAAACCATTCAAATGCAATGTGTGTGACTTTGAATGTGCAAATAAGTATTACTTGCAAAATCATATGAGAACTCATACAGGCGAGAAACCTTTCAGATGCAATATATGTGACTTTAAAAGTGCACACAAGAATAGTTTGCAAAGTCATATGAGCACTCATACGGGAGAAAAACCATTCAAATGCAGTGTGTGTGACTTCGAAAGTGCACACAAGAGAAGCTTGCAAAAGCATATGAGCAGTCATACAGGAGAAAAACCTTTCAAGTGCAATATATGTGACTACAGAAGTGCAAAAAAGAGTCACCTGCGAGAGCATATGAGAACACATACAGGTGAGAAGCCATTCAAATGCAGTGTGTGTGACTTTGAAAGTGCACGCAAGAGAAGCTTGCAAAAGCATATGAGCACTCATACAGGAGAAAAACCTTTCAAGTGCAATGTGTGTGGCTTTAAAAGTGCACAAAACAGTGGCCTGCAACAACATATGAGAACTCATACAGGCGAGAAACCATTCAAATGCAATGTGTGTGGTTTTAAAAGTGCACAAAAGAGTGGCCTGCAACAACATATGAGAACTCATACAGGCGAGAAACCTTTCAGATGCAATATATGTGACTTTAAAAGTCTACACAAGATTAACTTGCGAAGGCATATGAGCACTCATACGGGAGAAAAACCATTCAAATGCAATGTGTGTGACTTTGAAAGTGCACATAAGAATAGCTTACGATTGCATATGAGCACTCATACAGGAGAAAAACCTTTCAAGTGCAATGTGTGTGGCTTTAAAAGTGCACAAAACAGTGGCCTGCAACAACATATGAGAACTCATACAGGCGAGAAACCATTCAAATGCAATGTGTGTGGCTTTAAAAGTGCACAAAAGAGTGGCCTGCAACAACATATGAGAACTCATACAGGCGAGAAACCTTTCAGATGCAATATATGTGACTTTAAAAGTCCACACAAGATTAACTTGCGAAGGCATATGAGCACTCATACGGGAGAAAAACCATTCAAATGCAATGTGTGTGACTTTGAAAGTGCACATAAGAATAGCTTACGATTGCATATGAGCACTCATACAGGAGAGAAACCCTTCAAGTGCAATGTGTGTGACTTTGAAAGTGCACAAAAGGCTGATCTGCAAACGCATATGAGAACTCATACGGGAGAAAAACCATGCAAATGCAATGTGTGTGACTTTAAAAGTGCAAATAAGTATTACTTGCAAAATCATATGAGAACTCATACAGGCGAGAAACCTTTCAGATGCAATATATGTGACTTTAAAAGTGCACACAAGAAGACTTTGCAAAGGCATATGTGCATTCATACAGGCGAAACAATCTTCAAATTATAACGTTCCGTTTTTGTGGGGACGGGTGCCGGTTTTAGCTCAGAGGCGAAAGTTCATAATAACATGCGGCGTGATAGTAATAGTTATAACAGCTTTTATTATATTTAAATGTTACAATAAATAAAAATGTATTTGATTTTGTAGAGTGATAAATAAAAGTAATAATATTCGGACAAGGTAATAAAGTCTGCAAAATCCTGGTAGGTACCCCCCTGATACTGGGTCGTAGGGCGCCTCGACGGCACTGCGCGGTGTTCTCTGCTACCTGCGGCGTGACTTTTGGTTGGAGTCCAAAAGAAACCCTTTTTAAAAAGGTTTGATTTATTTTTTACACTTAAACAAGTTTACAAACAGTGGAGAGAAAATACTAGCTTCGTCGTCGACGATTAAATATACTCTGCTTTTACATTCTAAAAGCGCTTATAAGCTAAACTTACTAGGCAATTACTATTATCTGCAAAGATAAAGTTATCTTTGCACTTCCTTCGAATAAGCATTTTATTATATATAACTCCTCCATCCTCAGTTTATTTTACGTTTTAAAAATTAGTAAAATATAATAATGTTACGTTAAAATTTGGCTTCTGCCAGTTGATCAAGTTGAATGTTTTTGACATTAACAATTTAGTCAGTTTATTCGTAAGAAGTGATTTTTTATGATAGCACAATAAACATAAGATTACAACTATTATAATTATTACAATAATTAAAACTAAGGCAACAGTTGACATGATTGAGTACGGTTCATTTACATTACCAGGTTCCAATAAAATTTTAGAATTCAAATCAGTTTTATCAGTTAATTTTGTGATAGTTTCCTCATATTTTTTTCCGTCTTCTGCATCTAAATTTCCTGTTAAAAATTTTATTATAGCTCCAAGACCGTCTATAAGTCCGCGTTTTGTCTTGACTTTTATGTCGGGAAATATTTGTAATTTAATTTTATCAGGTTTTCTTACGTACTCTTGTATCATGGTTAAGAGGTTATGGAAAGGTAATCTAATATTAAAGCTAGAATCATGGTTAATAAGTTCTATTTCACTAATAAGCATATATATATATATATATATTATCAATAAGCAAATCGTAATCATTAATTATTATTTCGTAATCTACACTTTGGATCAATATCCATATATTTTCCTTGATTAGGGCTTCTCCTATATATTGGGGATATATTCCGGGGTTGTCTGATAGGTCATTGACGATGACGTCTCCGTGGGTTAGTCCAAATAGACTTGTAATTAAAATGATGTAGAAGGTTCTGTATCAGATAAAATAATTTTAGAGGTTTTGAGTTCGTTCGCATGTCGTTTGGTTATTGTGTTGGTCGCTATGTCTTTAAGTTCGTATATATTGTTATCCAAAATTTTGATTATTTTAAAGGGACCTTTAAATTTACTTAATTTTTTATTTCGGACTTCTGTTTTTAAGTATACTTTTTGGTTGAGTGAGAAGATGGGATTTTCACGTGATTTGTTAATTTTCTCGTTTCGTATTTCTTTAGTTTGTTGTTGTTTGTCTTGCAGACCTTGGTACAGATTGTTCATGACTTTTTTATGGTCTGTGACGTATGTCTCGTAATAACGTTGGTCGCATAATTTATAGGGGTCATGGGTTTCGGTATGTCCGAATAGGATTTCATTAGGGGTATGTTTTAAATTGGAATGGATCGTATTGTTATATGCCATTATGCAATAAGGCATTCTTTTTGTTTCGTGTATATTTTTTATTAATCTAAAATGTTCTAAAAGGGTTGAATGTAATCTTTCTATGTTTGCGTTGGATTCATGATGTCTCGGGGTAGTAATATGTAATGTTACATTATGAAGTTTTAGGAATTCTTTGAGTTGCATTATTAAATTCATTATCCGCGGTTATCTGACGGGGTATCATGTACTGGGTGAAATATTTGAATAAAGCGTCAGTTATGTCAATTTGGTTACTGGATTCTAATAAGTATGCTTGTGCATATTTGCTGAAGGTATCTATTATCGTGAGATATTTTAGTCGATTAATTTGAAATATGTCGATATTTAAATTTTGGAATGGTTTTTGAAATGTTTCAGTGAGATTGTAAGTTAATTTGTGTGGTTTTCGGTTATATTTTTCAGTTTGACATGTATCGCAATTGTTTATGTATTCGTTGATATCTTTGTTTACGGTTTTCCAAAATATTTGCGTTTAATATGTTCTTGAGTTTCTAATATACCACGATGATCTGTTTTTCCTAAATGGTGGTCTTGAATTAGTTGAAGTCTTGCTTCTACGTCTGTGACGTATATGACTGTATTGGTACATTTGTGAACTTTTGGGGAATTTTCATTTGAAATTTCAAAAATTAATTTAGAAAAATTTCTATATAAATTTTCATTGTGGAAAAGACAAAAATAATGAGTGTTTGGTTTACAATATTCCATGAGTAATGTCGTGAAATGTTCTACAACACTAGCTTCTGTGATGAACACTGCTATGTGTGTGTAACCATCGAAGGTGGTTATTCTAATAGGTTTAGGTAAAACTACTGAAAAAAATTCAATTTGGTTTTTATGATATTGGAGTGGTAATTCACTGAAATCCATTGTAGGCGTAGAGCTTTCTTGCGAATGTATACTATTTGATTTTGAAATTACAGGTGTGGTAGGTTTTTGTTTTAATTTAGGTGATGGTGGTTTAACTTGTATGTCTGATATGATATTGATTTTAGGTGTAGTTTCGTCATCAGCTTCATCTAGTTGTTCTGGTGGTTGTAATATTGGAATGGTAAAGTCTTCAAAATCAGGGGGTTCATCAATATTAGGTGTTAATGATTCTGTGTCAAAATTCGGTTCTGGGGTGTCTAATCGGTCTACATTTAAGGGATTAATTAACACACGACTGAGACAGTCGGCGACTTTGTTTTGTTTGCCAGGCAAATAATGTATAGTAAAATTATATTCGGATAATTTTATCATCCATCTAGTTAATTTTGAATTTAATTCTTTTAGGTTTTGAATCCAAACAAGGGGTCTACGATCAGTAAAGATTTTGAAATGTACACCATATAAATACGGTCTAAATTGCTTTGTAGCCCAGACCATGGCTAAAAGTTCTCTTTCTATGGTTGAGTAGTTTATTTCGGCTTTATTAAGCGCACGTGAAGCGTAGCTTATTGGTTTACTATCTTGGGTTAATACAGCTCCGATAGCGAATTTGCTAGCGTCTGTAGTTAATTCAAAAGGTTTAGAGAAATCAGGGTAAGCTAACACTGGGTCATTTGTCAAAATAAGTTTGAGCTTTTCAAATTGCTGAATAAAATTTTGATCATGTTGTATTACAGAATCTTTTTTTAAGCATTGGGTTAAGAATTTGGTGATTTTAGCGAAATTTTTTATAAACTTTCTATAATATCCTAATAATCCCAGAAATGATTTAATTTCTGTTCTCGTTTTTGGAAGGGGAAATTTGGTGATTGCAGTTATCTTGTCAGGGTTAGGTTTTATTCCATTATTGGTAATTATATGTCCTAAATAATAAATAAATTTTTTTAAAAATTCGGATTTGTCCAGTTGTATTTTTAAGTTATATTTTCGACATTGTTCAAAAACGTTTTTTAATTTTGTGATGTGTTCTTGCAAGGATGTTGAATAGATAATGACATCGTCTAAATAGACCATCCATTGTGTTGGTGTAAGGCCAGCTAGGGCTTGATTCATAACCCTCTGAAATGATGCAGGGGCATTTTTAAGGCCAAAAGGCATTCGTTTAAAATGAAAGTGTCCTTCTTCAGTGCTGAAGGCAGTTTTTTCGCGATCATTGTTGTCTAGTTCTATCTGATGGAAACCAGATGCTAAGTCTAAAGTGGTGAAATAACTGGATTTTCCTAAGTTGTCTAAAACGGTCTCTATATTTGGCAAGGGGTACTTGTCTTCAATTGTATTCTCATTTAATTTGCGGTAGTCTATGACTACACGCCATTTCGTTTTTCCGGATTGGTCCTGCTGGGAACAACCCAAATTGGAGCATTATATGGGCTTTCTGAGTTTTCTATTATATTTTCGGCTAACATTTTGGACATTTGTGTTTTGACTTCTTCTCGATGGATGTGGGGGTATCTATAACCTTTAGTATAAATAGGTAGTTCATTTTTTGTGCGTATGCGATGTTTTGATAAATTCGTAACGGTTAAGGGGATTTTATGATGATGAAAGACATCTTTAAATTCGGAACATATTTGATTAATTGCTCTTCGCTCTTCTTCGTTTAGATGGGATGTATTAATTTTGTTCAAATTTTCGTTTAGGAGTTGATTGCGTGTTTTGGGGTCTATATTGTCTTCAGTATGGTTATTAACAATGACATTATCATTTGTCGCATCACTTTGTTGTATAACATAGTCGTCAGGTATCAAGGGGCTATATATTCTAAATTCGTAGTTTATATCGGAGGTATTGACAGCTGTTGTGTGGCATCTACCGTTATGTACTTTTACTAAAGAAGTGGGGGTGTAACAAAATTTATTAAATTTAATTTTTTCACAAAGGAAAGTTCCATTGGAATTAGTAACAGGCAATGATATCCTGCACTCAGTTCTTGCGGGTAGAAATAGTCTTTTAAGTGGTTCTTTTTGAGGTATAATTTTGGAAAAATTACATTGGTTTCTTTTTTGTTTTTCCTGTTTACTTTTGGAATTGTCATAATAAAATGGTAAAATGGTGTTTTCTGTTTTTACATGAAGCCAATTAAAGTCTACAGATGCATTTAAATTTGATAGTAAATCTGAGCCAATAAGTCCAACGTATTGGGGGTTAAAATCGTATAAATAACAAGTATGTGTACCGGGTGCATTTTTCCGTCTCCTATAGGGCTAGCGCAACCGAGTACGCTAATCGTGTAGGAAACGGTTGCGAGACCTGCATCTCCGTTCCCTACGGGGTTACTAAAATGTTCTACTTAATGTTTTATTAAGTAGGTACGTATAAAAAAAATAATGCCATTCAGGTAAGTAGGTAGGTAAGTACCTATCCTAAGTAACAATAATAAAGGAGATAAGTACTGTAGTGCGTTGGGGGGGCAACGATCGTTATGTATTATAAACAGTTACGGTTTTCCTTCTTATGTAAATACAAAAATAAAATTCTTCTCTCCAAATTCGTCGTTTATTTATAAGTTATTTGGTGTTAAGACCTTCTAATAAGGTCTTAGCACCATATTTGGTGACCCCGACGTGACCTTATTAGAAGGTCTTAACACCAAATAACTTATAAATAAACGACGAATTTGGAGAGAAGAATTTTATTTTTGTATTTACATAAGAAGGAAAACCGTAACTGTTTATAATACATAACGATCGTTGA
>JABXWE010023155.1:0-13564 GCA_014611495.1 Limonius californicus
AATTCTATTATACTATGTTTAAAGAGATCTTTAAATCACACCATCCTCTGTGTGAATTCAAATTTGGGGCGGAAGAGAGAAACAGCCGCTTTCTTATCTCCTCCGCTCTTCCTGGATGAAAAAATAAGTTCCTTTCTTACCTCCCCGCCTATTCCTTTTTAAATTCTATTACTCTTTGTTTGAAGAAATCTTTAAATCACACCATCCGCTGTGTGAATTCAAATTTGGGGCGGAAGAGAGAAAAAGCCGCCTTCTTATCTCCTCCGCTCTTGCTGGATAAAAAAATAAGTTCCTTTCTTACCTCCCCGCCTATTCCTTTTTATATTCTATTATACTTTGTTTAAAGAGATCTTTAAATCACACCATCCGCTGTGTGAATTCAAATTTGAGGTGGAAGAGAGAAGAAGCCGCCTTCTTATCTCCTCCGCACTTCCTGGATAAGAAAATAGTTCCTTTCTTACCTCCCCGCCTATTCCTTTTTTAATTCTATTATACTTCGTTTAAAGAGATCTTTAAATCAGACCATCCCCTGTGTGAATTCAAATTTGAGGTGGAGGAGAAAAAAAGCCCTCTTCTCGTCGTTTCAAGAAACCATTATATCGCTCTATCCCGCTGTGTAAATTCAAATTTGGGGAGAGGAGAGAAGGAGGCCCCTTCTTCTTTCCTCGCCCCCTTCCTCATGTTAACGTCCCATTTATTAAAAATAAAGATGTTGCCTTAACGCATTGATGCTGTTGACTCTTCCAGAAAGTACTTCTTTCTAATATAGAAAAGCTGTGTTTATCACCTACTGTTAGACACGGTATTTGAATTTTCTATTTTGTAGCATATTTTAGGAGGGGTGGGTTGCCTTTATTGTGCTATATATAAAGTAAATCTGTTATAGCAGTATTATTTGAATGATCTTCAACGAAAGCATTTTAAAATGCTTAGCTTAGCTCTTAAAATTGTTATGGCATATTCCTGATTGCATGTGTAACAAAGTTCTCTTGGAATAAAATTTTAAAATGAAAAGTGTTTTCCCTATTTTTTTAACCAATTGAGGAACATACTGTAGTTTAGTTATACATTTTTATAGATTGGCAGATACCGTAATTATTTCATAATTAGTATTTTATCTTCTGGGCCTTAGTGATTTCAAAACTTATTATTAAAAAAAAATCAATAATTCTATTTTACAAATTCGTTTTAATCTAATTTCTGCACTATTATTATTGATTTTTATTTCTATGTGAATTGTTTAAATATTGCTTTTTCTAGATTGTATAACCTCAAAAGCAAATAATTGTCACCGCTGAATGTGCTATTTATCTTCTGCAATGTATCAAGTTTATTTATGGCAATTTAGCTGTTTCAGATTCGGCGATTTAAAAGCAATGATAATTGAACATGGTGTATGGATATGTGCGATGAGTTGTAATTTGTAACTGAGGTGCGATGCATTGTTCTTTTTCAATTAGCGTCAGCATCAAGTTACATGCACATGTCAATAATTTGCATAATTTCATTCCATTGAACATATTTGTCGTATGCAAATACTTATGTTTGTTTTCTCTTAAAAAAAAGTACTTTGGAATTGTAAACAGTTCGACTTACAAGCAAATAAACATTACCTATAATGTTTAATAGACCAGTCATCCACCATTTAAACCATATAAGCATCTAAAACATAATGGCAACTTTTTAACCACTTTATTACTAACGAGCGACTTTGATTCCATTCGCACTGCACTTCCGGGGTTATCTGAAACCACTTCCATATTTCATGTAACCATAGTAAACAGAAACCGAATAAATAATAAACAATATCTGTCTGTGGATGCGTTGTATGTCGTATGTGTGCGGTTCTGTATTACCAACGTTTCTGAATGTAGAAAGATTTAACAAAAGTTTAAATCAAATGTTTTTAATGATTTATCTGCGATACAATTTGGGTATTGCAATTTCGAGAATAATATACCCAAAAATCGCATTGCAGTTGCAGTTCTTCTTCTTCGAGTATTTTATCTGTTACAAGACGTGTCTGTGTTGCGTATTTAAAGTGCACATGCTTAGGGGACCTACAGCTTAACGCAGGTTCCGAACCACGGGAAGTGTAAACACTTCTACTCCACAGAAGATTTATTACGTAGAAGTTATCAAGAGATCCAAAAAAAGCTGATCCTCAGCTGGTTGTGGAAGAAAAGTCACGTATTTACTAGATTAAAGGAATGTTTATGATGTCAGATAAATTAGTTATCTTTTTTTGATACGAATCTGACAGATTGTTAAAATGATTTTTAATACATTTCAAAGAGCATTCATTATTGAGTCTTACTTTCGGAACGGCTTTCAGGTTGACGGAGAATGGACCTATTCGATTCCTCCTTGTTTTGTGGAATTCCGAGAGAGGTATCCCAGTGAAATTATTTCATACCTAAATTTTATGCTTTGGTTAAGAATTTAATCAGCAATTTTCGAGAAACTGGAAGTATTGGAAGGAAAGAAGGGTCTGGTAGGCCAAAGAAGATAGTACCTGCTTTAATTGAAATTGTAAGACAACGAATTGACGAGGCTCCAAAAACACCAATTAGACATTTATGCCAGCAACTTGATGATTTAAGTTACGGTACATGCCACAGAATATTGAGACAAGCTTTGCATCTGCATCGTTCTTCTTTGACGGCGCTACAGCCCGTATCGGGCCTTGGCCTCCTTCAGCTTTTGTCTCCATTCCTGCCTATCTGCTGATGTTCTCCAGCTTCTGACATCGAGTAACTTTCGTGCATCTTCGGCCACTTCCTCCTCCCATCGCTTTCGTGGTTTCCCCACTGGTCTCTTGCCTTGCATTCTGGTATTAAGTGCTCTTTTTGGTAACCTTACGTCTTCCATTCTGTTAACATGTCCAGCTCACTGTAATCGCTGTATGCGTATGAAATCTACTACCGGCGGTTCCTTGTAGATCTAGTAAATCTCATGGTTATATCTTATTCGCCAGAATCCGTTGTCATTCATTGGCCTCAGTATCTTCCTTAAGACTTTTCTTTCAAAAATGTTTAATTTATTTGCTGAGCTGTTTGTCATTATCCATGTTTCGCAGTCATATATCAGTTTCGGTCTTATTACGGTTCTGTATATTCTCAGCTTTGTGTTGCGATGGATGTTTCGTGATTGGACGATTTTCGACAGCGCATAATACGCCTTGTTAGCTGCCGTTATCCTTCTTTTAATCTCTTGCACCTCCGTTCCATCTGCGGTCAGCTCTGCTCCTAGGTATGTGAACTGCGTCACCGTTTCAATGTTGTCTTCTTGTATGATGTTCTGAGCCCGTCTGTTGGTTCTCGACTGCGTTAGACTTTTGGTTTTTTCTATGTTAATTTCCAGACCGACATTATTTGCGTGCCATTTTAATTCCGAGTATGTTCCTTGAGCTCCTTGTGCTGTCCGGCTCATGATGTTAATGTCGTCTGCATACCCGGCTAATTGAGTAGTTTTATTGGTCAGTAGGTTAGCTCCTACGCTCATCTGTCTTATTACGTGTTCCAGCGCGAGATTGAATAGTGTGGGTGCGAGTCCATCTCCTTGTTTCAGCCCTCTCGATATTTGAAATTTCTCTGATAGTCTACTTGGGGTGCGCACACACGCTTCCGTGTTTTCCATTGTTGCTTTGACTAGACTTATGATCTTAGTTGATATATCTGCATCCTTACCGATTTATTTCCATTCAGGAGCTTTTAGAACAGGATTATCCCAAAAGAGTTCAGTTTTATCGTTGGTTTTTGGATAATCTCAATGATGAGCAGTTAAATTTAACCTTTTTCACCGACGAAGCTAATGGCGGCCGATTCCGTAATAAACGGATATTGTCTGCTCTTTCTATATGGTTGTCATATTATTTTCTTCGTTTTTTACTGAACTTTACAATATCTACTATTCCACATTGTTCGCTTATATCTTGAATCCTCAGTCCTACTATTTTGGTTTCTCCCAACATTTCATGTGTTCATACTGGTTTTTCTATGTTCTTAGTAACTGTTCAGTTTTCTTTGTAACAGTGAGCGTTGTCACACCATATGTCAAGGTAGGTCTTACAAGTGTTTTATATACATTTATTTTACCTTGCGTTTTTTACTTCTTCTTCTTCTTCTGATTATAGACCAATGGCCTGTTAATTAGCTACAATGGAGTAGGTTATGAACTTTACAATATCTAATATTTTACATTATTCCCTTATATCTTGATTCTTCATTTGGACCATTCTGGTTTTTACCAATATTTCCCTAAATGTGTTCATTTGGGCTGTTCTATGTTCTTACTAACTGTTTAATTTTCTTTGTGACGGCGTACGTGTCCACACCATATGCCAAGGTACGTCTTACAAGGGCTTTTTATACATTTGTTTTACTGCTTGTCGATAAATATTTGTCTTTCCTCGTTAGATCTAAAATGTCCAGATAATCTTGTTCCATGTTCTGTTTGAGTTCTTAGTTCTTTGTATGGATTGCGATCGCTTGATATGTCCACACCTAGGTATCTGAAACACATAACTTGCTGTATCAGTTTTCTATCGACCTCTAGTTTGCAGCAGATGGGATGTTCTGCTATTGCCATGACTTTCGTCTTTTCAGCTAATACAATCATACTTAATAATTTTGTATTTGCTTTGCTGGTAGTTGTCACAAATTTACGTAATAAGCGTTGTAAACCATTTTCGGTACTTTCAATGAGTACTACGTCGTCTGCATAGGCTATAGCTATATATATATATACTATTAATGCTTTTTCCTCGTACTGATAGCCTGAAAGTTGTTTGATGCTCCGAATAATTTGATTCGTTACTAAATTGGAAAGCACTGGGCTTAAAGAATGACCTTGACTAATTCCCGTTGTGCGCTTTATTTCTTGGGTTAGTTCGCCATTGATTTTCAGTTAGATATTGTATTAGTATTGGTGTACTATACTACTATGTTTGAATATCTGTATGGATATCTACGTTGAATGGTTAAAAAAATTAAAACATACCATCTGAATGGAAGTTTTCTCCAATTCTTCAAGTGATGCAGGACTTTTCACACTACTGTGGCTATATACAGGGTGTATCATTAACATTGCGAAAAAATTCAGGGTGAGATTCCTTGCATAAAAATAAGAATAAAAGTTCATATAAACATGTTTCCTAAAACGCCTCGTTTCCGAGATACAGGGTGTTGAATATTATGCAATTAAAAATAAAACTTTTTTGTTTCCTGTGCCCAGGTACCAAATTTCATTAAAATTGGTTCACACGTTTCTGAACAGCATACAAAAATGTGATTTTTTAAGTAAACTTTTAACTCCTCTCACGGGCAAACGGTACATTTTGGTATATGACAAAGTTGGGTCCAATCGACTTCTTTTGACCTCTAGAATACGTGGTAGCTCTATGTCCCAGGAGTTTTGGGACACCCTGTATATATATATATAAGGGATTTTCTACAACCATGGCTGTCTTCCTTCTCTTAGCCAGTTTCTCCATTCGTCTCGATCTTCCCACGCTCCTTTCGCCAGTCCTCCTTTTTCCATTGCCTCGTCCACTTCGTTTCGCCAGGATATTCTCGGTAGGCCCCTTTTTCTTCTTCCTATGGAGTTCCAGTCTGTTAACTCTTTTTATCCAAGTCGTGTCTTCTGCTCTTCTTACATGTCCGTACCATATCAGTCTTTTCTCCTCTATATATATATTGTAATATATTCTTTTCTACGTCCATTCGCCTAAGAATTTTTTCATTTCTCACTCTATCTAACATTGTAATGCTACAGCACCGTCTTCAGTATGCCATTTCCGTTGCCGTAATTTTTGACCTATTTCTTTTATTTTTTATCCAACACTCCGCTCCATAGATCATGATATTTTCAATTATAGCATGGAATGCTCTGGTCATTTTTGTTTTTCGATATATGGTTATTCCATATTATTGGATGTAACTGTTTAATGCAAGTCCTTCTTTGTCCAACTCTACTGTTTATTTCTTCCTCTGTTGGTCCATTCATAGTTATCGTGAACCCCAAGTATTTGAATTGTTCTGTTCCTTCTACATCGACGTTGTCCTCTATCTCTAGATCTTTCTTTTCTGCCTCTCCTGCGACGAGATATTTTGTATTGTTATAGTTTATTTCCAACCCGAATTTTGTGTACTCCTGTGTCAATTTTGGTAACATACAGCTTAAAAATTATCTTCATCTTGTGCTATTACGATATCGTCGGCAAAGCATAAAGTATAGAGATGCTCGTCTCAGATTGGCACTCCCATGCCTTCACAGTTCCTTTTCCAGGTGTGAAGTGTATTTTCTAAAAATATTTTGAATAAGGTTGGTGAGGTAGAACAACCTTGTAGTAGACCTTTTGATGTCTGAAACTTGCTTATAAGTTTTCCTCCATGTTTTATACTGATTGTGTTATTTTTATACAAGTTCTGTACGACTTTGATAAGTGTTGCGGGTATTTCCATTTCCTTCAAAGCATTCCATAATTTATTTCTCGGTACTGTGTCGTAAGCCTTCCTGAGATCTACAAATGCTAAATGAATAGATTTATTTTAATTTTCTCGTTTCTTTTCTATTAATTGTTAATAGGGTATAAATATGGTCTATGCATGATTTTCCGACTGTAAAACCCGCTTGCTCTTCTCCTATTTTTCCTTCTATGAAGGTTTCGATCTTGTTTCTTTCTTTCTTTTCCCATACATTCTCCCCATTGTTGCAATCGCACTTATGCCTCTACAGTTTTCACAGTTTTTTCTATTACCTTTCTTAAAAATTGATGTCATATATGCGCTTTTCCATTTGTCGGGCATTTCTTCTCCATTTATTATTCTTTGAAAGATATCCCTTATCATGTTAAACAGTTTTGGAGGCCCATATAATAAGTTCGGGTGCAATTCCTCCTGGTCCAGCTGCCTTGTAGTTCTTCAAGGAGCATGCGACTTTTTTAATTTCCTCAACTGTACTTGTAATCTGCTCCTCCTGCCCTTCTTCAGTATCTTCTCCTGTGTTTATGAGGAATTCTTGTTCTTTGTTCTGTCAGTATCTTTCTGTAGTAAATACTATATATAAGTATATATAAAATATGTACTTTTGGAAATGTCCGCCATTCCATCATATCCTATAATTCCTAATTGCATACTGCAGCTTCCATTTTCACTATAATATTCTACTTTTTTTTATCATTACGTATGATACTGCTATTATAATATTAAAATCTAGCAAATTTGTGCTATTCTATTAACTCTAGAACAATTGTTGCAATATCAGCTACTCATTCATGAATTGTTTGTTAATACTGTTAAAGGAACGTAATGTATTAGAAACTCCAACAAAAGGACTGGCGTCTTAAAATTCTTCCTTTATGGTCTGCTTATGGGTTTCTATAAATAGAATAGAAAGCAATAATTCCCAATACTTCCGCAATAGGGTAATTTTACAGCCAGTGTCAAAATTAAGTTTCGCGGTCATAGCATAATAGATACAATACTTAAATATATTTCAAACTAATTAATAGGAAAAAAGCATATGCTGTTGATAATTATTAATTAATAAGTCAAAGCAATAAAATTAAGTAATAATTACAATAGCTTCTATTAGCTTTCTACAAGAAACAATCAACAAATTAATAATTATTGTTTACAATTTACCAATCTAGGCCTAGGTCTTTCATAATTTAAAGTTGCAAACAATGCAAGCACTCGCTTTCTTCTTATAATCTATGAAATGTATACAAAAATTGCAATTCCTCCCTGTACATAACTCTTTTTTTCCATTCACACTTTCGCATCACTTCAGGGGGGTGCGGGCGTCCCTTACATTCTAAACATTCATGCAACATGCACCCTAACTTAACTAAGTGAAATACGGTCGCCTCAGCCGGGATTCGAACTATCGGCCGATCGGCCGCATTTCACTGTGACCTCGAGTGGCAGCGCGTATTTACGCTGCTTCACCGGGGTCCCTTGCTGTACATACCTGTAGTAGCTAAAATATCCTTTGACAGCTGTTAAATAATTGCAGGAAATATAATAAACTGTATAACGTAAGTAAAAACATACGTTTTGATTTGCGCAGAACTTTTTGTTAATATTACTATGTAAGTTCGTTGTGACAATTTTCATTTTTGATTGGCGTCTTTGACCCCCCTTAGTGTTTGCGCCGTTGATACATTCTTCTGCTTCCCCATCGCACTTTTATTTCCAAAATTATGTTGAGCCGAACTTTTACATTTCAGAAACTTAAATCAGAAAGGATTGCATGATTTGGATAAATCTTGTCCAACTGAACTTGTTCTTACATCTAGAGTTTCTTGGGAGTAAAAATTTAAGCTTGAGAAAGCTGGTCATCGCCTTTTCGTGTAAAAACACGTGCATATATTTTAATGTTTTTCTAAATATTACCATATTTTTTATTACCTATGCCGTATTTATTACAATGTTTCAGTGTAACAGACCGCAAGTCTGGAAGAATAATGGTTGGTGTCTGGTCGGTAGCTGGCGGTTAGATCGAGATGCAGCCGCATAATCAGGACAAAGGACCTGCATTGATTGAAATAGTCTCTGAACCGTGAAGTCCACATCCGTGAAGAAGCCCTCGCCATTAGCTTTTCTTGTAGGCATCGCAAGAACAAAAGCTCCAGCGTATATTTAAAAGGCTTCCTTCACATCCCACAAAAAATGGTTAAACATACCCCTTTCAACTCTTAAAACTACGGTTAATACAGTTAATGTTATAGCCGGAACGAATCAAAGATTTAATATTAGTCCTGTATGATGTAATCTTAACAAAATAAAGAAATTAAAAAGAGAAACATTTCAATAAAAAAAGAAAGTCACACGTCATGGATCATTTTTACCATCAGGCTCTATTCGTCTATGTAAATAAATGATATCTGCACGTCATAAGAAATTTGAATATCAAATCCATTAATTAAATAACCATTTTAAAAATCAACTATAATCTGTGTTTTTCTACATTTAACACCTGATAACACAGGTTTCTTACAGTGCGGTCGTAAAATATCCTCCCCCCCTAATTAACTTTTGAACGACTTGATATTTATTCACAACATTTTGTGTGCTTTAATGGGAGGCTAAATACTACTTGTTAGCCCACATTTAAATTTTATTACTTTCAAAATGGCGGCTTGGCGCCATCTTGAACTATTCTTTAAATGGAAATGGGGATCGAGTGACACCTCATTTTAAAGGTATTTTAATCCTGCGTCTGATCCTAGAGCTTCATAAAAAAGTATTCATCCAGAACAAAATGACAGATGATTGAAAATAACAAGTTTATGGTAAAAACTAAGAATTAAAGCAAAAAAGGTATGCTTTCGAAATGTTCACCATTGAGGAATGAAGAAGAAGAAGATTCTAAAACACAACAAAACTTATTTTATACAACAGAAACCGAATAGTAATACTATTTTAATAAATGTTCAAAGTGTGCTCCTTGAACTTCTTCGCAATAGAAAAACCTATATCTATTCCCGTACTTTCCGGAAAGTTTCAACTCCGATATTTGCACAAGCCTCTGATAGTTTACGTCGTAAATCCAAAAGGGAATCGGGTTCTGTTTGAAAAACGTCCGATTTAAGATACCCCCACAAAAACATCCAACGGGGTCAAGTCAGGGGATCGCGGAGGCCAATCTGTTGGACCACGACGACCAATCCATAGTCGAGGATACGTTGTATCGAGATAATTGCGAACTTGTCTGCTAAAATGCGAAGGACCGCCATCTTGCTGGAATATGATATCCATGTCAAATTCGTTTGAATTATTTTCAGCAATCTCAACTATTTAGTAACGAATGGATGAGGTTTGCCAGCATGTTCAAGTACAATTCCCCAGTAAGGTTTCCGTCGATAAATGAGGGATCTACGATATGGTCGCCAAGTATTCATATTTTGCTGAAATTGAATGTGACTTTGCCGGAACACTTGGGGATTTTCATCGCACCAATATGTTACATTTTGTCTGTAAACATACCCATTAAAAAAGGTGTATTCGTCACTAAAACAGATATTGCGAAGATAGGATGGGTTTCTTGCAATGGTATGGGTCATGACCTCAAGATTTAATGGGTCTTCTATCCGGATCATCTTCAATCAACTGGCGTAAAATCTTCGTTTTGTATAGATGGAACTTATGCCGTTTAACAACTTCTTAACAGTGGTCGCCGATACGTCACATATCGCAGCTACATGTGAAGTTGATTGCTGAGAATGTACTACCATTTCACAGACTATCTGAATTTGTTTATCTTCTGAAATTACGGGTCGTCCAGGGTTTTTCCTGTTTTGCACACTTCCAGTGTTAATGAATTTTTGCACAAGTTCTCTTAAATGCGTCCTCGAAATAGGACCGTCGGAAAAAGATTCATTAAATGTTCTTGCGGCTTCGTGAAAGTTTCGATTGGCTTCAGGAAAAATAAAAACTGCTTCAGTTTTTTCCTGCAAAGTTCGAACATTGACCATAATTATTGTTAGTATCACCGTTTTTAACACTCAATATTCAAACATAAGCAAACACAATAACTGAATTAAAGTGACAGAACAGAAAGACTAATTATTTCAATAGTTTTATTACTTTTGTTATTTCGCCTCCTACATTTTTTAGCGTTTTGAAATATGAGAAACGGATAATTTAGAAGTCTGTCATTTGTTTTTGAATCTATAAACTTTTCAAAAAATTTAGAAATATACTCTAGTCAAAGAGACCTTTCAAACGAGGTGCCAATCGACCCTAGCCTAGCCTAGCCGCCATTTTGAAAGTTATAAAATTTAAATATGTACTGAAAAATAGTATTTAGCCTCCCATTAAAGCACACAAAATTTTGTGAAGAAATATCAAGCCGTTCAAAAGTTAGTAGGGGGGGAGGACATTTTACGACCGCATTGTATAGCTTTGTAGCTTTAGGTTTTTAGGTGTCCCTGACAAAAACAATCTAACGGAATTAGATCTGGCGATCGAGGTGGTCACTTATCCAAATAAAACTTTCCCAAGTAATATCACAGATTTGACAAAAAACAAGGGCGCGGTCCTGTTGGTAGTAGATGTTGTTTTGGTCTGCTACATGATGTCATTTGAAGAAACTCCCATGGAATCATTATCGCCGAAAGACATCTGAATATGATAAACTGTAATTAAAGGTTGTATTTTATTTGTACACGATAGAAGTTGGCTATTAACATTTACAGCTAATAACCAAAAAGTTGATGAAAAGGGGATATTTAAAACCGTTGAAATCAGTTAAACGGTTGCTCATTTCTGTACCATCCTACGCAAGTAAAAGTACCGAAATATATGTTAATGTAAAATCGAGCCGTTACGATCCCGTTGTAAGATGTATAACTTATTAAGAAAAGTTATTGTTGTATTTTAACACTGATTTTATAAAATATTACAGTTGGAATTAACGTTGGAATGGCAAATGGAACAAAATCTGGGAGCGGAACAAATAAATATTTTTAAAAGCAGGTGGGTGTTTGCCAAATCGTTTGAGGTAGTCAGTCAAGTGCATTAGTTCGTTTTGTGGTAAAACCTGCCGAAGGTTTTCAAAAGACTTCTTTATTGCACCCATATAAAGAAAGCCTTAAACATATGAATGGTATCTTAGACACGTTTGACTTCAGGTTGGACATTAGCATGGTTTTATCTAGAATTTGCAATGGTCTTCGTGTCCTATTATAATCAGAGGTTTAGAATTCCATGAACCACTTCTAATTTCATGAGCATTTATACATTCCTATGCACCTACATAATAATTACTTTGCCATTATAAATTCGTTACAAAATCGCGTAATAAAATAATATCTTTATAAAACCCTGCATAATTATATTTTACGCTTAAATATAATTTATAACGGACTTCCTATTTCATAACAGAATAATAGCCAATAAAACTTATCAGTTTGCATTTTACGTATTTTCAACACTAAAGGCATTAAGCGCCGTGGTGCTTACGATTGCAATCCCTACTTAACACAAAATATTTGCTTAATGAACTAATAAAACAAAAATCATACGTCAAACAAAATAATAAAAGTATTTATTTTATCTTCTTATTTCCTTTATATACAATTTTCGCAGATTCGTTAATCTCAATTATTTCCATTTTTATAAACAATAAAGTCTTCCCAAAATATTTAAGTACTAAACATCTTACATTAGCTAAGACATTACTGTTTAATTCGCATAGAGTCTATACGAATTAAACACTCTATACTATAGACAAACTAAAAAAAGAGAAAGTGTTCATATTAAAAGAGAAAAGAAAATCTCTCATAGGTAGAATATTACCATTGATTTTGTATATACAGATTGGTGATGCCTATAACATAAAATGTTCATGTTAGAAGGTATTAAAACCCAACAGAAAACAAAACTTAAAATCGGATCCCTCATTAGGTGGCAAAATTACTGTTGCTTTTGTATACCCATATTAATACTGCTTATAATAACTAGTATTCATATTAGACGAATTTCAAATGCAATAGAAATAAAAGCATAGGGTCACTCTAGAATATTCCCATAGACAGATTGCTAATAATAATAATAATAAGTGTTAGATTCATAGGAATTTAATGCAGAAAAAGTATTTAAAAATTTCTCTTTAGTAGAATATTACCATTGATTTTGTAGAGACAGATTGGCGAAGCCTGTATCATAAAATGTGTACTGGCATTGATTTTGTATACATGGCTTCATCCTGTCTACAATGACTAGTATTCATATTATATACAAGAGTTTCAAGTGCAATAGAAATAATTAATAAATAATATTTAGAAGCATACGGTCTCTCTTTTATACAGACAAATAGATAATAATAACAAAGAACGTCGGTTTCACAAGGCCAAAAACGTATTTAAAAATCTTCTTTAGTAGAATATTACCAATGATTCTGTATATAAAGATTGGTGATGATTCTAATATAAATTGTGTATATTAAAAGAGATTACAATTTAATAGAAACAACAATACATACAAAGAAATATGAAAAAAAAACAGGGTCTCTTTAAAATATTAGTATAGATTGTATATAGACAGATTTTGAATGATAATAGAAAATTTGATTGCGCGTGGATTCCAGGAAAATAAAAATGTATTTAGGAATAGAAGGTTTCTCTTAAGTATAATGCTACCATATATTTTATACAGACAGGTTGGTAATAATGGTAGAAAGCGGGATCCACGTGGAGTGAAAGACAATAAAAAACTACCAAAAAATATAAGGTTTCTCTTAAACATAATGCTATTATACCTTATATTTTATACAGACAAACTGGTAATAATAGTAGAATGTGTGATCCCACATGGATTCAAGATCAATAAGAAAAACAATTAAAATTAGAAGATTTCTCTGAAGAAATGAATCTTACCTTTGATTTTGTAGCAACAGATTACATATTAAAAGAATGCTATAAAAATAAATGTTAAGAGCATAGGATCTCTCTAGAATATTACCATAGATTTTATATAGACGAATTGGCAATAGTAATAGAAAGTGGAATCCACTCGGATTTCACGACAATAAAAAACTATTTATTTAAAAATTGAAG
>JABXWE010023156.1:0-22848 GCA_014611495.1 Limonius californicus
TTTTCCATCAGTAGTTTTGCTCGAAAAACTGACATTTGACAAAATCGTTTTTCTCGTAAAATTACTGATTTGCAAAATTATTTCGTTACAAAAAGAAATTTATCCGATAAAAAAAAGCTCTTGTGTTTTTACTGTTGAAACAAATAAGAAGACTACTTCGAAAATTGCTTCGAAAACTGCTTCGAAACAAGCTTCAAAGGCAACCCCAACCACTGTACGAAAAACTACGCCCAAAATGCCTCCACACCATGTACGCAATATATTTAGAGACGGAAGATGACTATTCCGGTGGAGAGCAAATTACCACTGAAAAGCAAGATGAAGTACAAGGTAACTCGACCGTATATGGAGGGCTGTGTTATTTTTGTGTGCAAAATATTTATGGTACAAATCTTGGAATAAAATGTCGGAGATGTACCAGAACGTATCATGTCATTTGTCTGAAGAAGAAAAAAATGTTCGAAAACAATTTTGAATGTATCACATCATTATCATCATCATCTGATATGCAGCTGACTCGAGGGTGGATCCTGGATACGCCAGGCCCACCCCATGCCAGTAGGTGGGTATGAATTTACGGGATAGGGCGGGATCGGGTGGGGCATTACACAACGTTAACATGTCTGCAATGCATATCGCAAGACACCGCTGTTGCAACACCAGGTAGTTAATAGACTACGCATCAATGGGGTGTTGAGTACGTAGCTGAAACCGTTATGCCATTATGCGTTTGAGCCTAATAAACTTTCGTGTCAAAGTTTGAAAGTGTTATTAATTCACATCGTGCTATTGTTTTAAGGTTACTGATTGCACATCTCTTAGTTTCCTAATAACTAATAACCTACTTAATAGTTACTCCCAAACTTATGTTTACTGTCCGTTATGCGATTATACATTTGACCCTAATAAACTTTGGTATCAAAGTTTCACATTGTTCTTATTTCACATCTATCTATTGTTCTAAGGTTACTGATTGCACATCTCTTAGTTTTCTAATAACTAAGAAGCTACTGAATATTTACTCCCAAACTTACTGAAACTGCCCGTTATGCGATTATGCATTTGGCCCCAATAAACTTTGGTACTGAAGGTTCACATTGATCGAATTTCACATCCATGTATTGTTCCAAGGTTACTGATTGCACAGCTCCTAGTTTCCCAGTAACTAACAATCCACTTAATATTCACTCCCAAACCCATTCACACTGTCCGCTATGCGACCATGCCCCCGATCCCAACCAACCCCGGTAGCAAAGGTTCCCCCTGCTCATATCTCCCATCTGTTCATTGCTCTAAGGTAACAGACCGCTCCCCTCCTTGTGTCCCAGTGACCAGCCAACCACTTAACACTCGCCGCACTGACCACCTCTGCCCTACCACTCACTTGGAAGAGCGACTCTGGATTGTACCTCCTTCGCATCCCCAACCCTCCCCTCTGCCACTGACAGCCAGATATCCAGCGTCCTCCCTCCCACCGACACTTGCTTCGCTCCCTCTCCTCTGCACTGCCCCCTCACCCTCTCCCTGCCTCCTCCTCCTCTCCATCCCGTCCCTTCCCAGTCGCCTCCTGAGCGGACTCCTCTGCTAGCGCGCGCACTCCTCCTACCTCTCCTCGGACCTCCCCCCAATCTCCCGTTCTCGCGCCCAGACCTCCCAAGTCTCCCCAGGCATGCCGGCGACCTGCATACCCCCCCCCTCCAATAATGTACTCCACGCGCACGGTCCTCCGATCTGTATGTCCTCTGCCTGCATGGCATGGAGCGGCTGAAGAGGATGGTCGGCCGGTCCTTCTAGAATATGCGCCCAGCGTCCACCTCGTGATGCAGCGAGCCGCCCAACACATCAAGTACATATCCGACCCCCATCACATGAACATCCAATACAAATCGTAGCAGCACGTTTACATGCATGACCAATGAAAACATTGCTAAGTAATTAATCAATTAATCAAGTAATTAGTTAATTAAAGGCGAGTAATTTCTATGAAATTAGGCTGGGTTAAGGGAGGTTAAAGTGTCAAAGCCCGTCCCTCCCTTTTCCTAGTTTTCTATTAGACTATCAGTGCTACCAACTACTGCTAAAGACTACAGAGGACTACAATGGCTACTTAGGCCTGCGACACTTAGCTTTTAACTGCGTCCCCCTCAGTGTTTTTGTGGCCGGTGTCGATCGCTGTTCTTTCCCCTTTTTGATGTAGCATCTTGTAGAGGCGGCAGTGGTTCTCCTCTCTTCCGTCCCCGGGTGGATACCCTCGCACGTTCACTCTATTGTTTGCCCCCAAAATTGTTTTGGTTTTTTTGTCTCGCTAATCACTTTCGCCCGAAGCGTTTTGCGAGCACTCCCGTTCCCACGTTGGTGTAATTAAAGCAAAGCTAAGAAGACATCCAATGAATAAAACACACGTCCGTACCCGATCACGCCGCCCACTCAACCCCATTCCAAAACTACTTGGACCTTTTTTAAAAGAATGTGCAACTGAAATAGTAAAATCAACTACCTGATAAATCCAAGTTGAGTTGGCTGACTTAAATACCTAGGAACTATCTATTCCCTAACTCGCCCTGGCTGTTCCCTAATATTAATAACTTTGTCAATTGTGTGAATAGTGGGTAAAGCAATTTATGACAACTTAACTAAATTGAATAATTAAATAATTAAGACGAGCCGAACCAGCTAACACTTTATTTTAAAATGAAAATAAAAGAATCCAAACAGTCCCTAATTTCCCCTCGCTCGACTACTTGTTTGGTGATTATTTATGACCTAAACGACCCATTCTCGGAACCGCTTGAAAACCGGCCGATGGTGAGAGCTGGCTGATCTATTTTTAGACGGGGTCCCCGTTATTGTCCGGCGAGCCTGCGTTTTGAAACTTAAGTTTGACCTGAATGAACGCGACTATGTACAAAATCCACTAAATGAACCTATTTGCAGTTATTTTTTAACTATTCAAATTGAATCTAGTTAGCCTTTTTTATAGCCCAAAGCTCTTTCGAGCGCCTACCCGCGATTATTCCAAATTTAACGCTGTTAACTCCCGAAACGAAAGCGGAGCTCCGCAAGACGCGTGCACCCCGTACGGGATCACGAACCGAACTCAAAACAATTTTGAATGTATCACATGCAAAGAAAAATCGATTTAAACATCTTTGTTCCATAGTTCTATTTCCAAGTACCTGTTTTCTATGTATCTGCTCAGTTTTTGTATACACTTAAGAATTTTTAAATTTTTTTCATCGATAATGCGAAAACTAGCAATTTGAATATGTTCAAATGTTTATTTTCATATTTATAATAGGACTATTTGTTTGTTATACTTATAATTTAGTTCAATGTTACTTTACTTGCAGTATTACTTTTTTTTTTAAATAAAAAATGTTTGATATTGCTTTATTGTTCATTTCAAACTTGAAATCCGGTATTACATTTTTGGCATAAGTAACGCTAGGGGTGTCAATAAAACACGCAAGCCCAATGCCAATAATGCCAATCAATTGTTCAATCTCGTATGCCAATGATTGGCTGCATTACCAATAGCTGGCACAAATGCAGTCCTTTACTTTTATTTTTTTTCACTTCTTTCAGGCTCTTGTTGAATAAAACACATTTACGAACAGATTTATGTAGCCAAGACTAAGGGTTTCAATTTAAAAAAAATTTTCAAGCAAGTTTTCCTCTATTTAATTCCTTCTACAAGCCTGATTATATTGTTAAGTATTATAGTGGTTAAATATATACGTTGACTTAGTCAGTTTTTCTTATGTTTGTTTTATTTTAAACTGGTAGTAGTACAGCTTAATGCTGGCCTCGGTGGTCTAGTGGTTAGTGCGTTTGCCTTTAGATCCGAGGGACGCGGGATCGAACCTGGCTGAAGTCGGCGAGATTTTTCTAGCGGGGAGAAATCTGAAAATGCGCCTTCTGTCGGATAAGAAGTAAAGCCGTAGATCCCGTGCCACTGCGATGTGTGACACGTTAAAAATCACTGCTGGAGTTGGAATTACCCCAGATAGGCAAAAGTTCTTAGTTAGGGTGTACAATGGGCCATATGGCCTAAGTGCATAGAGATGCATGGAAATCCGAGTCCTAGATCTCGCTCTTTCAAAGCAAGCAAGCAAGCAAGTACACCTTAATGGACTAGATCTTGCAATTTCTCTTTTAAACGGATAAATGTACTTTGCATTGATAAAAAAAGAATTAGAAGAATGAAAGTTTTTTTTATCTTGATGATATTTTTAGATTTTGAATCAAATTTATAAAAACATTTAAAAAGCATTACCTAGTTTATGATATTTTCCCAGTTACTTTCCCTTGTCTCACTGTGGACCGCAACAGGGTGGGGCCACAATGGAAAAATAATAATGAAAAATGACTTGTGACAGAGTCCTCCAACTGATATTTTTGCCATTTAATATGTTTTTTAGATAATATTAAAGTAATAAATATTCTAAATGCTCCACCAAGTTCAAATACGGTTCAGTTAAACAAATATCATACATTATAGTGGGAAGATTTGATTAGTGTCCTCTTTGAAAGCATTTATATTGTTCTCTTATTTTAAAGCTAAATGTATTGCTGCTTTTGAAGCTAGGAATCTAATTAACAATGCTACACTATAAAATAAGTAATGTAAAATATTTTGTCTCTTTTTACACATGGCAAGAGCCTCATCTGCGGTACAGGAAACTAAAAATATTTTATTCAGAAATATGATTCATTACATACCTCTACCCTAGGCATTAAAAACATTTTAATTTTTATTTGTAGATTCTGACGGTGCTTCAAATAATCATTCAAATGCCCTCAACTGCTCTTATAAGGCATTTTCCTTCAGCTTCGTTGTAATCTTCATATATCGAGTGTATCATGAAGCTTTGAGCGTAGCTAATATAAGAGCTAGCTGGATTGCATAAATACCTTTAGAAAGACACAATACGTTATTTAGGATTGAAAATTAATGAAATCTGAAAAAAATAAATCAAATTTAAAATCTTTATTAGTGAAGTACAGAAAAAATATATCCCGTAGATAAACATCTACCAGAACTTTTAGGTAATTCTAATTCTAACGAGAATAGTTACTGTAAAGATGGAACAGTTTCTTTTTATCCAATATAAAGTACAAGCATATAGAAGCCTGCGGACTCACATTTGTTTAATAATACAAAAAATATATTTATTTGTCTTGCTTTTAGTATGGCAGTGAACATTTTACAAAATATTTAAAGGTAAATCACATAACATCATATAAGCATCAACATTAGCACCATTACACTAAAATTACTTACATTCCTTACGCATTGTTTAATAGGAATCGTAGAAATGAACACAAGATTAATTAACAGTCATTTTTACAAATGATTTACTTAAAATATATATACAAAATAAAAATTACCTAACACTATAGGCACTGAAATCTTCAACAACTTTACTATTACTGAAAATTTCAACATTTACTTCTTTCCATTTCATCTACGTTTCATTTAATTCGTTCTTCTTTTCGTGTGTTCGTTTCCTCAACCTGTGGCGTCTGCGAGCTCCAGTTTGTTGTCGCCTAGCGTCCAAATTCTGTATGTAGGAATTTGAGTATGCTGGATTGGTTTGGTAGGGATTGGACTGGTAAGGGTTAGGTTGATATGGGTCGGGTTGGTAAGGATTAGGATTATATCTTGTATCAACAGGGTATCTGTGTATTTCGCTTGGCTGAGGTACAACAAAGCTAGGACCACCAGGCCTTGGTCGAGACTGTTGTCCATCATGGTATCTTCGACGTATGCATACCGTACACCTACTGACACGTGAAGTTAGATCCATTCCAGCTTTCAACGTCTGCTGTCGTGGTCTCACAAACATATCACGATCCTCTATAGTAGCTAACCAATAAGAGTAAGCTGTTGTGAAATAATTACAACGTCCATGACCATGGCATTCAATGAATGGCCTTGCACGGAACTCTTCCATACATGATCCAGGAGATACCAAGGATTGACCAGCACCTTCTGCACCTGCGTCTGTATGCTATAAAGTAGGTATTTTCAAGTTAATAACGTTTTGTAAAAGTATTAATTTTTAAATTTATACCATTAGAAAACTGTAACCAATCCATAATTCTTCCCACCCAACTGGACATTCAGGTATTGACATGCTTTGACTGTGAACCGCAACCACTCTTGTGGGAGCTTCACAAACCGAGCATCTGTAAATAAATAATGCAATAGATGGCACTAAAACATGTAGAAGTATTCAACCTGGAGATGTATCTTCCAACTTCTGGTGCTGGTATGGGCGTCATCATGACAGGCATGGGCTCATTTGTAGACAACCAGTAGCTGTAATCATTGCGTTGTGCGTAATCACAAACATCATTTAAATTACAGAACAAATAAGGCATTGTATTGAATTTCCTCAAACAACTTCCAGGTGCACCTAAAATGTATCAATGGTAAGAAACACAAAATTTAAACTAATTTAATACTTACCCAAATCTTGCCCATGTGCTTTTGCGTCTCCCATTATGTGTAATAAAGAAAATCCATCCCACATTTTGATGGTATCCTTAGGGCATCTTGGAATAAGTTCAGATTGTGAATGTCGAGTAAAGAAAAATCCTCTGCTGCTAGGACCAGCCGCTGAAGGAGCTGGTTCACCTCGGGCTCCTTGTAATCCTACTGCTCCTTGAAGGCCAACTCGCCCCGGCAATCCTGAATCACCTTGGCGGCCTTTAAGACCTGGCAATCCGGGTAATCCTTGTATTCCAGGAAGTCCGCTTGCGCCAATTTCACCTTTGTAACCAGGTAAACCTGCCCTGCCAGGAAGGCCTGGTAATCCAGGCATACCATCTACACCAGGAAAACCAATATCTCCAAGTAACCCAGGGATAATACTTCTGATTTCGCCCCGTTCTCCCCTCTCTCCTTGGAAACCTACTAAACCTTGCAAGCCAGGTGAACCACTTTCACCCGATGGACCTCGTGAACCTTTTGGCCCAGCTGGTCCCGGATTTCCAAAACGACCTGGTTCGCCTTGTTCACCCTTTGTTCCATTGTATCCAGCTGGACCAGGAAAACCTACATCGCCTTCTTCACCATTGAAACTGCTTGATGAATAACCTGCTTCACCCTGCATCCCTTTAACTCCCCTTGCACCAGAACGGCCATTCGTTCCTAAATAGTCAAGTTTATTATTGCTTGTCTTAAACATTTATTTTAGTAAATACCTGGTAGCCCGAATTTTCCAGATCGTCCAGGTGGCCCTGGTAAGCCTGCGTCCCCATGATATCCCTTTATTCCTGGTAAACTGACACCAGGAGGACCAGGAATTCCAGGAGGTCCTTCAAAACCATACTCTCCCGGGGCTCCCTTTTGTCCTGGTTGTCCATGAATAGCATCAAAACCAGGCAAACCTGCTCGACCTATATCTCCAGGTTGAGCATTTATTCCAGGTAACCCTGGCAGTCCAGGAGCACCATTATCTCCTCTCATACCTATGATACTATATTTGAGATGCTGCTATTTTTTACTTATAGTAGCTTATGTAGTACCTTTCAGGCCCGGTAATCCAAATTCTCCTTGTAATCCAGGATAACCATCGTCTCCTCGTGGTCCTTTCATTCCTGGTAAACCAGGTGGGCCAATGTCGCCTGGTCCACCTGCATACCCAGGTAATCCATGCATTCCTAAATCACCAATTTCTCCTTTATCGGCAAGCCTAAATGAAGCAATACCAGGCAACCCTTGTCGACCCTTTGGACCTGGACCGCCAGTTGGTCCAGCATTACCTGCTGGACCAACATCACCTGGTAAACCAGGTCTTCCCATAGCTCCCGGTTCTCCATCCATACCTGTAAAGAAATTATGGGCGAATGTATACATTTTCCTTATATACATAAAGCAATTTTATTATTATTATTATTACAATCAGTACCTCTTTCTCCTTTAGCACCAGGAATTCCGGGATATCCTGGAGTGCCACCTTCTCCCTTGAAACCATTAATGCCAAAGTTTCCTGGTCTTCCAGTTTGACCTTTTGAACCAGGTTCGCCTGTGGAACCTGGTCCACCAGCAAATCCTATATCTCCGGGTATGCCAATTATTCCTGGTGCACCGTTTCTTCCAAAAGGCCCAGGTTCGCCTGCGACGCCCTTAACTCCCGGAGCTCCTCGCAAACTTCGGCCGTCTTCTCCAACTGGTCCAGGTGCACCATCCATTCCTGGTTTTCCATCATAACCTGGGCCACCTCTAAAACCGGGTTCTCCATATTCACCTTTGAGACCACTGATGGATGACTCTCCTCTTTCACCAACGTAACCTTGCAAACCGGGTTCGCCTCGGTATCCAGGTACTCCTGGTGTACCAGATAAGCCAAATGAGCCTCTTGACCCAATATCGCCCCTAATTCCTTTTAACCCCTTTTGACCAGCAAATCCTGGCAGACCGTTTAATCCAGGAAGACCTGGATATCCATCATCACCTCTGTTGCCTACTTCACCAGATAGTCCAGGAAGACCCCCAATACCCATTTGACCAGGATATCCTACATGTAAATAATTAATATACAGATCTACCAGCACTTTCTTCAGAAAATAATTTGTTACCTGGGTAACCAGCATCACCGGGACTTCCTGATCTTCCAAACAATCCTACGTCTCCCCTGATTCCTTTTAGGCCAGGATAACCAGTCCCTCCATCTTCTCCTTTTAGTCCTACATCTCCTGGCATTCCTGGTAAACCACTTGTTCCAGGTTGACCCGGAAGTCCTGGTGGACCAGTCACCATTGGTCCTCGTTGACCTTTGGGACCACTTAATCCAGGTAATCCATAATACCCTGGCGCACCTTTCGACCCTTTTGCACCTATCAGAATTCGGATTTCAAATATTAGTTTTATTTCAGATTTTAAATATAAAATTATAGAAAAAATAAGAAATGCTATCATAGTACCTTTCACACCAGCTACACCTGATCTGCCAGGATATCCATCAGGCCCAAAATCACCACGTTCCCCTTTTGGCCCAGAATAACCATCAGGTCCCATTTTGCCATTTAGAACATTTAATCCCATATCACCGCGGCTACCTTTCATTCCACGACGTCCAGGAATACCAGCTATTCCAGGAATACCGGGAGTTCCCGGCCCGCCTCTTGGACCTTCCATTCCAGGTAATCCTGGAAAGCCTTTTAAACCTAGTGGGCCGTTTTGTGAGTATCCAGGATTTCCAGTAATACCCGGTAAACCTGATAAACCAACTTCTCCAGTTTGCCCCGCCTGTCCTTTGTATCCATCCCAACCTCTTTCTCCTGGCTCTCCTTTATATCCACGACTTCCTTTAATAAGCGCGAAACTTAATCCTGAATCTCCAGGTTCTCCAACATAACCAGGATCACCAGCTTGACCTTTTGGTCCACTGAAATATATTTTAACAATTTAATCAATTCCAATTTTATCAGTACGCTTCAAATCTTACGGTAGGCCGTTTAATCCTGCATCTCCCTTCAAATAGTATTGTGATATGGATGCAGGTTCTCCTTTATTACCCGGTAATCCATTCAAACCAGGAATTCCATCCCGTCCTGCAGGTCCTTGTGGACCATATTTTCCCCGTTCACCTTTTGGTCCGGCCAAACCTTCAGGGCCTTGTGGACCCGGTTCACCACGTGGACCTGCTGGCCCCTCTTTACCAGGAAATCCTGTGTATCCTATTTCTCCTGGCAGTGTTTTCGAATCGGCTGGATACACTAAAATACCTTTCCGACCCTTAGCACCTGGAATACCTTGAATGCCGTGTGCCCCGTCAGTTCCTTGTAAACCTTTGTCACCAGCAAACCCTGGTCGTCCTCCTCGTCCTTTCGGACCTCTTGGTCCGGGTAGCCCAGCATAACCTAACAAACCTGGACGGCCACTTCTACCACTGTCACCCCTTTCACCTTTCAGACCCGGACCACCTTATAAACACAGCATGATGTACTTTTCGTTAGGTACAGTAAAAAAAAGAGTGCATACCTGGTTTACATATTCCACAATCATCTCCTCTTCGACCTTTTTCACCTGGAATGCCGTCATATCCCGGTAAACCATATTCACCTACTAAACCTGGAATACCAGGCGGTCCTGGTTCCCCATCCGGGCCCCTGATTGGATAAGCAGGACCAGGAAATCCTTTAAGGCCGAATGCACCAGTCTCTCCTCTTTCACCTGGTGGTCCAGGAAAACCTTCTACTCCACTTAAGCCATCAGGTCCAGGTGGGCCTTCAATAGTTAAGCCAGCATATCCCTTTTCTCCAATTAAACCCTCGGGTCCAGGAGATCCAGGTTTCCCAGCAGAACCTCGAAGACCAGGTAATCCGTCATTACCTCTTTCTCCTGAAATTATTAACGATCAGGATTTTTCTTTCCTCATTTACTGAATTATACCTTTTACGCTGACTCCTCGTTTTCCAGATAAACCTTGGGTTCCTGGTATACCAGGTAGTCCAGGAGGTCCAATAGGGCCGGGGGGTCCTGGCCTACCAGGAGTACCCGTCATCCCTCGCTCACCTAGAGGTCCTTCAGGACCCTGTCGGCCTATTACACCAGATTTACCTTCCTCGTCTAAAAATGGATCATAAACACCAGGTTCGCCTTCTGATCCTTGAGTTCCGGGAGGTCCACTTCGTCCAAATTCGCCATATTCACCCTTCGGGCCGTCATATCCAGCAGCACCTTCGTATCCGGGCGCTCCTTTATCACCCTTTTCTCCACTGGGTCCTTCGGGTCCTTGGCGACCTTGTTTTCCACGAGGACCATCGCTACCTTAAAATTATTGCAAAAGTCAGAATTTTAGTTAGTACTAATGCTGGGAATTTAATACCTTGTTCCCCTTTGAAACCGCGTTCACCTGAAGCACCTGATAAACCGGCAGGCCCTTTAACACCTGATTCTCCTTTTCTACCTCTGCCTCCAGACAATCCAATTGTGCCTGTATAACCTTTTGGACCTTTTATAGCTACGCTTGGCGGAATTGCCCCGCCTTCTCCGATTAAATCACCAGGTGGTCCTTGATCGCCAACCTCGCCTTGTTCTCCAGGTAAACCAGGTAAACCAACAGTATAATCACCAGCATCTCCTCTTGGGCCCAGAGGTCCTTGCTCTCCGGGTATACCCTACAAAGTAATTTGATATTATCTTGAGTTTTATTAACACAACGCTTAAAAGCAGGAAAACGTACTGGCAATCCTGGTATTCCTTGGTAACCGGGAGGTCCAGCAGGACCAGGTCTGCCATGTGTACCCGGAAAGCCTGGGCTTCCCTCTTCACCATAGTTTCCCTTTGTACCAATTGAGTTTCCACCACCTTCTCCAGGTTCACCAGGCGGTCCTTGCCTGCCCTGTGGACCTGCGGGTCCGCGTACACCATACCTGCCTGGTATACCAGTAGCCCCTTCACTACCATCAGTGCCATTACAGCCATCTAAACCTATGGGGCCCTGGATTCCAGCTTCTCCAGCGTAACCCTAAAAATTGTATTAGTAAGTAGAATGTGGTCGTTAAAACAGAGATGTTGCCTTACCGATTGTCCAAGGGAACCTTGTCGTCCTCGTTCACCATCATCACCCTAAAATAGAACACAATGTATATGGACAATTCACATAATTATTCATAATTCTAAAAATAATGTGGATATGTATGATTAGTACCACATACTTAACGATTAATGTTGAATGTAAATATATTCAGAACTGCGTGATGCAATCGGCCTTTAACACACATACATAAAGTTTTATGGTACCATGTGTTAACGGTTGTAAATTTTTTGCTTTCTTGTATTGATGATTGATTATGTCATGCTGATTTCGACTGTTATTGCAATTAAATTTTTATGGATACACAAAGTTTGGGTTGAAAGTACCTACCCGATATCCTTTGTCGCCTTGTCCTCCATATTCGCCTTGGGCGCCCTTTTCTCCTTTAGGGCCGTAGGGTCCATCAGGACCTACGTCACCATAGTCTCCCTGAACCCCTTGCATACCAGTGACACCTGCTACGCCCATTTTTCCTTTTAATCCCCTGCAATCGCACTTGTAGGCTTCTGCCGCATTTGCACATCCCGTGCATTGCTGTAAAAAAGGTATGATTAATACTGATTCCTGCTATTACAGTTTGGTACAAATGCAAGCAAATATTTATTTCTATCATACTTGGAAATTTTAAGGTTCTCCAAGAGGCCGAAAGAATTTTAGAGTAAAGAATTGGAAAAATGTAACATTGTATCAGCTTTAGTGAAGCCATGAGACGGCAGAGGAATTCCGGATATTCCGATAGGAAACCCCTAGAACACGAACACCTTTTTCTATATGTACTCAGTATGAAATTAACGAAAAAATAATCAAAGGTATAAGCGATTTGTCGAGCTAAAATCGTAAAGTTCTGATTACAGAAAGGTTTGCAACGTATTAAAAGGCAACGGAATGTAATATAATATTCGTGTTAGGAGGGTGGCCTATACTTGCTAAACGTGACTTCACTTATTAAGCAAGTCGTATTACTCCCTATTCCTAGTCTCTAAGTCTATACTCTAAGGTAAGAACAGCATAAGTAAACTTGATCAAGATACGACGAAAACTGACACAATACATTTTTAAAATGTCACACCCCGCGAAAAATAGGCGTCAAAAAGACGGCAAAATTCCAACTAAAATCATAGTGCGACGTCTTCCCCCAAATTTTACGTCGGCTATATTTAAGGAACAAGTGGCGCCCATTCCTGAGCACAATTATTTTTACTTCGTGAATGCTGATAAGGCTGAGGGAGCGAATTCTTTTTCCAGGGTTTACATAAATTTCGTCCTCCCCGAAGACATGTTTGCCTTTAAGGAAAAGTTTGATAATTATGTATTTTTGGGACCAAATGGTAAGTTCACTCTAAATGTTGCTTCCGAGAGCGGGAATTACAGAATTGAACTATAAACCATGGTTAGGTATGGAGTATCCAGCCGTCGTGGAATTTGCACCATTTCAAAAGATACCCAGAGATCGCTTCTTTCAAAAACGAGACCTAAAGTGTGGGACTATTCAGAATAACGAGTACTACCTTCAGTTTGTGAAGAACCTGAAGTTCCCGAAATGTGAAAATATTATGAACCCCGAATACGATTTGCAGTTAAATACACAATTAAACGAACTAGATGGTATCACTCCGCTTGTTAAATACGTATCAGCTAGAAAATCTGAACCACCCAAAGCCTATGCGGAGAAGATGAAGGAAATGAAACAGCAGAGGAATGAAGCACACAGTATGGTTTTTGTAAACAGTTCTGTTAAAAAAAATGTTAACCGTCGGTTGCATTCGAAGCGATATTAGCAATAAATTAGCCAATTTGCAAAATGTTTTTATTTATAATTTTTTATCAGCATAAACACGTAAAGGCCACAATTGAAGGTTAGTTTTGCAAAGCAGCGGCGATATATTTACAATAACTCGATTCATATTTTTGTACTTTGTTTATTTGATTAATGAATTTTTGAAGGCCTTCATCAATGGACGGTGACGACCATTACAGAGTTAAGTAATAAGGATGCCCCTTGTATTTTATCAATGAAAAAGGTCATACATAAATTCATATTATGTCGTAAATTATCGAAATAGTGACATCATTTCGACCAATTTATATCAACAACTGTTGCAATCTCTTCGGGGGTCAATGAGAAAACTAAATCCAATTTTACGGGGTTATCCAGAAGCTTGAAATTCTTGTATAAACATATTTCGTATCTAACACGGAAAGTGTACGGAAATTCGTTCTTCTAGAATTCGATCTTTTGGTTTCTTCAATATGGTCGTAGATACATAGGTTTCTGAAATTCCAAACAGTAGTTTTTGATGATATCGTTTTAACGTCAATGGATCAAAGTACCTGCGAGAAGGAAGCATTGCAATGTTGCGACAAATAGTGCTTTTTCGATTACATAGCTATTATTGTCGGATTTTAAACAACATACTTCCTTATGTAAAGGATAAAATGTATTCTCCCAATAAACATTTTTGTTAATGTGGCTGGTAAATATAATTAGGAAAAAATAATATTCTAGTTAGAATTAGCAGAAGTATATGGGATAATGTAACTTAATATTTTCTCATTTTTGCGTAGGAAACATGTATTTTTCTTTATCCCGATGTTTACAATTAACGGGACAAAAATACGATAGATATTTGATACAAATATGGCTCTTTATATAATATATTTTGTGAAATTATTTTATACCGAGTGGGCCGACTATATTGTCCCTACTTAAAATGGTTGCGTAACCCAACGTGCATATAGCATGGTAACTAAAATATCTTTTTCTTTAATTTAATTAAATTAATCAATGTTGCCAATGTGGGACAATACTAAGTCGAGCTGTCCACTTAGTTAAACTTTAAGTAAGATGTTTTTAAATAAAGAGAAAACAGATTTGTTGCATATTTTTGGTAAATATTTCGAAAATGCGGTTGCAGCCCGCAATTATTGTATCAGGCGCTATCCAACTAGAAGACCACCGCCTACAAAACATTTACACGCCTTGAAAATTGTTTCATTCAATTCAAGAAGATGTAGCCCTAGAACAATTACGACTATGGAACATGAACTAGCAGTGTTAGAGGCAATGAATGACAAGCCCCATGTAAGTCGAAGATATATAAGCACAAACGTGGGCATTAGCAGAGCTTTAGTTAGAAAACTGTGAAAGAAAATGAATTTCATCCCAATTACGTTACTTTACTGCACGAACTGCACAAAAATAACCCTTAAAGAATATTGTAATGTATAATATATTTTCATACTCAACTGTCAATGTTGCCAATGCGGGACAATAATAAGTCGAGCTGTCCACTTACTTAAACTTTAAATAAGATGTTTTTAAATAAAGAGCAAACAGATTTGTTGCATATGTTTGGTAAATATTTCGAAAATGCGGTTGCAGCCCGCGATTATTGTATCAGGCGCTATCCAACTAGAAGACCACCGCCTGCAAAACATTTACACGCCTTGAAAATTGTTTCATTCAATTCATGAAGATGTAGTCTTGGAACAATTATGAATATGGAACATGAACTAGAAGTGCTAGAGGCAATGAATGAAAATCCCCATGTAAGTCGAAGATATATAAGCACAAACGTGGGCATTAGCAGAGCTTTAGTTAGAAAACTGTGAAAGAAAATGAATTTCATCCCAAGTACGTTACTTTACTGCACGAACTGCATAAAAATAACACTCAAAGAATATTGTAATGTGTAATATATTATAGCTCTGTGTTTCAATTCTTAGTACCGAAACATCGGATTTTTAACGGCCGTTCTCCCTCGCACGGCAATAGCAAACCAGCAAGGCATTCTGTCTAGTAAGTCTTCTCTAGAGTAGAACTGTTCACACTTTCCATGGTTCGGAGCCCAGGTCATGCTGTAGGTCCCTTACGTTTGTGGTATATTAAAACGCACCACACAGGCGCAGAAAAGAAGATCGCTATGTCTTGTAAGAGACAAAGCACCCAAAGAAGAATTATCGTCGTGAAATGAGATTATAGGTCTAGAAAATTGATAGAAAAAGATATGTCTCTAGAGTAGAAGTGTTTACACTTCCCGTGGTTGAGAGCCCACATTAATCTGTAGGTCCCCTATGTCTGTGGTACATTAAAAAAACACATACATATGAGAAAAGTACGGCAGGTCTTGTAAGAGAGAAAGCACTCAATGAAGAAAATTTATCTGAACAATGTTTCCTAAAAAACATATTACCGGGATAGTTAGGAGATGTAGACACACTTTACGACAATAACTTTGATACCAACATGCTGGCTGTTCTGCTCACTACAGTTGGATTGCCAGGAATTACTTGAATAATGTGTTTCGAGGATATTAGATTGGAAGAGGAGCTGTGCATCACGGCCATTGAAAAGTTGCTATATTACTCCATGAGACTGTTTTGTTCAAGAAAAGGTATACGGAGCTTCGGTGGTAAAGAAGTAGAATAATTGAGGAGTGTACATCAATTACACCCGACACGTTTCTTAGAGTACCAAGATGTGTGTTTGAAACGATAAAGAAAATATGTTGAAATGGTTGGAGGCAATTTGAAACATTTACCGAATTAAATAGGTATCTTCTTTTTCATCCTCTGAATGAAGGTCAATGGCCTGTTAATTACCTACAATGAGTAGGTTCTGTGAGCCCTCTTTACACGCATGCCGGGCAGGAGGCTAGCCTAATCCTTCGAACAGAGAAGAAAAGTTCCACTACACTGTTTACGGCTATCAAAAATGTTCGCATGGCAACCGGGACCGACGGCTTTACGTGCCCTCCGAAGAACGACCGGTTGCATATGCCACTGTACGGGTACACCCATCCGAGTACTGACCAGCGCGGACTGTTCTGCACTACGAATTCAATATAATTGTTATTTAAATTATAAGTGTTTTTCACTAGATTATGCAATAGTACAGTTGCACCTATAGCTGATTTCTTGTTACTAATATAATTAATATTAGTGAAATTATTAATTGCTACAGTGAATAATGAACTTGACAGAAAGTAACTGTGAACTACTTCTACTACTTAAAAAACTCACTAATATCAATTGCTGTGCTACATATATGTATGTTGGGTTGCGTCAACCATGTTTGAGAGAGGATAACTTACCGGCCCATCTTGTATTTAAAAGTTTTGAATACATAAAATCCGCTCTACTATACCTCCACTACTGGTATTTTTAGTAATTGTATTTCTGATTTCAACTATTAAAAGAAACAGATGATAAGGATAACAATTGCCGAGTGCAGGTAGTGTCTGTTGAACATCTTTTGGATTACACTTTGTATGGTCAAACGTAGCGCTTATATGTATTACTCTCTAAGGGTACCCACAAATGTGTATTGCATAAATTCCTTCCTCATCAAGTTTTGGTAAACGGATAATAAATAGAAATTCACAGCATTATCAGCCATACGAAATTAATATATACCATCCAAATTTTTCTCCTAAATAGTACAACCATGAGAAGAACCAAACGAGGAGGCGATGCAAACATTAAGTTGCAGAAATGAACTTGGTAGCAAAAACACAAGTTAAAAATACACCCAACAACTTATTTTTGTTCATTCATCTGGAAATAATCGCGTAGGAATTAATTCTTTGCTTTTTTAAGCACAAAACACGTAAGGTTATTACGGATTTGAATAGTTTTTCAAGAACTCAGGGTCACACCCACTTGATCAACAAATCTTACCACATGTGCACACTAACCTAGTGTAGCTAGCTCCTACACAAAAAATTTAAACATTTCTTCGATATCGACGCATTTTTCAAGTAAACAACCTCGAGGAGACGCTTTTTAGGCTGTTTGGAAGTTTCGTTTTGTCAGATTTATGAAACATTTTTCCATTTAAAAACATATCGTAGGAGTATGCGTTAAAAGTGATTGAATTTTTTATTTTCGAAAGAACAGATGGTGCAAATCGTGCACGGAAGTTTTAAAATGCAGACTGCAGTAATGCACATTGGATAACGTAATTAAATACCGATAAAACGGTTGAAAAGGCTCATCAGCAGAGAATTAGAGAAGATAAGTTCGTGTCCGAGACTACAATAAGCCACTATTAAAAGAGGAATGTATTTCTGCTTAGAGAGGTCATGAGTCAATTAAGTTCAATATCTACAATGGTGCTTATTAGTGTTACACATAAATACCCTTGACTCTGAAAAGAACCCTCGTGGAGTGTTAAGAATCAAACTAATTCCAGTTGATTTGGTTACATGGCCAGAAATATTCATGATTTTGGTCTCTAATAAACAAATTATTGCTTGTTAGTAAGTTTGTTCGGTTCCGGGATCATAAAAGTAAAAATAAACTTAGCTTTAACTGTTTTATGTCTTGTGCATAAATTCATGAGCTTCAATCATACAATGGAACATTTGAAGTGTTGAGCGGAAATAAAGACTTCTAATGAAAACTATTAAGCATGTTAAAATACGCATTTTTGAATTAAAGTAGATATAACAGAAACAATAATTACTTAGATCTAGGATTCTCCAGCAACAGGAAGGAAGCCCCGAGTTCAAAGACTTATTAATAGTTTCTATTCCGAAAACTAAAGACGTAAATATTTACACGGTTTCAAAATCTGTCTTGAGTACCCTAAAAATACGGAGCGAATCGACGCTGAAAGATGTAGGCCAGTGTACTATTTCGTAAAAGACTGGAGGAAACTATAGCAGTAATGTGTGCTGTTCTTACTCTTTACCGCACAATAGTTACGCAATTTTACGATGTTAACAGCATATGCTCTTTGTTGCAAAACAGTTTGTTTAATATCTTACCCATATGTTAAGAACAGAATCTGTCTTCCTCAAATACTCTACTTTTAATAATAAGGAAATAATGTTTGGTTTTAAAGATCAAGAACAACAAACCACATATAATCCATAAATAACGAGAACTCCTCTGAAAATCATTTAATGTAACTCTAGGAATTTTAGGTACAAAAACTTAAGTTTTTCTTAAACAATCTATTTTTATTATTAAGCAAAGATTGTTTAATATTAAAGAGCAGGAGCAAGAAACCAAACCAGATTCTAGAACATAATGAGGCAAAAGAATAAATCTTCTGAACCATTAAACCTCCAGAAATGGTGTCAATGAATTTTAAGTCATCAGTACTCTTTGTTTATTATTAGTCTTTATAAGATACTCTAGTTTTATTATTAGGGAAATACTGTTTTGATTTAAAGATCAGGGACAAGAAACAAAATCCAATTTCTTGAAAATAACTCTACTGAACCATTGACTCTCGCTCTAGTAAGTTTAGGAACAAGAACTTAATCTTCCCCCAAAACTTTATATTTATTAATAGAGAAATATTGTTTGGACTTGAAACCAAATCCAATTTCTCAAAGAATACGGAAGCAAACTCTCTTGCCAACATTTTATTTGGTCTTCCCCGATACTTCATATTTATTACTGGAGTAATATTGTTTGGATTCAAAGATCAAGAACAGCAAACCAAATCTAATTTGTCAAAAAATACGGAGTTAGAGGAGGAGCAACTCTTTCGAATAATTGTATTTAGCTCTAGAATTGCTAGAAACATATTCACCTTCCCCAAATACTCTAGATTTATTAATAAGAAATATATATTTGATTAGAAGATCAGGAACAATAAAAAAATTACATTTCCTTGAAAATGAGAAAACTGGAGGACAATTCTAGATATTTTAAGAATTAAAACTCTCCTTCTACTATTTTATATTTAATACTAAAGAAATATTACTTGGATTTAAAGATCAGGACCAGAAAACAAAATACAAAACCCTTTGTCAATATCTGAGTTACATTCTAGAAATGTTACCTCTTAAAACTTTTCAAATACTTTAGTTTTATTAATAGGGAAAAATTGTTTTGATTTAGAGATCAGAAACAGGAAACAAAATCCAATTTCTTGAAAATACGGAAGCAGTAGGATAACTTTACTGAATCATTGGGTCTCGCTCTAGAAACTGTAGGAACAAGAATTTACTCTTCCCAATAATTTATATTTATTACTGGTGAAATATTGTTTGGATTTAAAGATCAAGAACAAGAAACCAAATCCAATTTGTCAAAAAATACAGTGATACAAAGTAATTCTTCCGAATAATAGAATCTAGCTCTAGAATGGCTAGGAACATAACCAGCTTCCCCAAATACTCTACGAGCCCTAACAACTATATATTCGGACACATCACATATTCTTAAAGAATATTCTGTAATTTGACATATGAGATATTTTGAAAACTTTTGTGATAAAAATGCTGTACAGTATAAGTATCTCAACTTATTTACAAACGTTGTGTACAAGTGATACCTTTTTTGAACTACTACAATAATTTGTTTTAAAGACAAGTATTTTGGTTGACAACTAAATGTTCGGACATGTTAGTCATTCTTCGTGATTACAGGCAGGCGGCTGCGATAATTTTGTTTAATATAGTTTTCCTGTCATTTTGGTATGTGTTTGGCACTTTGTGTGTTACAAATCAATAGTTATGGTTCGAGGGACACCAACACCGCGATTAATTCGTGAAACTGTAATTAAAGAATACCATAGGGGCAATTCTATGCATAAAATTGCTCAAAACTTGGGTTTAGCCAAATCCACAATAGCAGACATTATTCACAGATTTGGAGAAACCGCAGATATTAACATCAAGGGTAAAAGCACTGGCCGGCCCAACCTTGTAACTCCTAGACAACAACGGAGATTAGTTAGAGTTTGTAAAAATTCAAGAAGGGCCACCCTACGTGAAATAAGTGCATTGTGGAATGCTGAGACGGGCTTGAGACTTTCACGAGAATGCTGCCGAAATTGGATTCACAAGTCTGGTCTTGGATTTTATAAGGTATACAAAACAAAACAAGCATTCAAAACTTTTACTGCATTCAAATTATTTAGGCTAAGGAGAAACCACTCTTAACCAACCGTCAGAAAAAGAAACGGTTAGCGTGGGCGAAAAACAAAGCTAACTGGACTCACGACGATTGGTACAAAATCATATTTAGTGACGAATCCAAGTTCGACATTGCGTTGGGGATTTTCGAAGACGAGTTGTAAGATCGCGAGACGAAGCCTTCCACAAAGACTGCCTTAAAAGCACAGTAAAGTTTCCTCAGGGACAAATGATTTGGGGGTGCATGTCAGCATACGGTTTAGGAAGGCTGGCGTTCATAAAGGGTACAGTGAATGCACTATATTATCAAGATTTGTTAGAAAGAAGCTTGTTGCCGAGCATACAAAGCTTTCATCCGGATGGAAATTTCATATTCCAGCAAGATGGGGCTTCGTGCCATACCGCCAAAACCACTCAAAAATGGTTGTCTGACCATCACATTACCGTATTAGACTGGCCATCAAATAGTCCCGATCTCAATGTTATTGAAACGCTGTGGCACAAAATGAAGCAGAAATTACGTGATAATCCTCAACGTACGCTTCCTACCTTCCAAGCAAAAATTCAAGAAATATGGGATTCGTTCACCCCTGAATTTAGTAAAAATCTCGTTTCTACCATGCCTGGTAGAATAAAGGCTGTAATCAAAGCCAAAGGAGATGTTACACCTTATTAAAAGAACAGTGTCCGAACATTTAGTTGCCACATTAATTACGCATTTATTGTTACTTTTTAATGGATAAACATTGTTATATAAATTTATCATAAGCTTTTATTAAAAACGACATACAATAATATTATTGAAGCAATAAGCGTTCATGGAAACATTCAATAAAATATTTGAGTTGGCTTTTACGTCCATTTACTAGAAAAATTAGTAGTGTCCGAATATGTAGTTGTTAGGGCTCGTATAAGGTACCATTTTACTCTTTACTTACAATTACAAAGTCGCTTTCATGATTTCACGTGTGATTTTAGTTACCACATCCTGAAGAAACTAAGCAAAAAATGAAACATTTAACGCCCAGATCTAGAGGACATCTTGTATACTATTACACTGATATTATTTAGAGTTATTGCGGTTGGTTCCAAGGATTTCACCCTGTCCAAAAATTTCTCAGACCTACGGAATGCGTTACTATAGCAACCAGATTTTCCCAGCGGTGCGAACAATAGAATCAGTTTTCTCCAAGATGATATTATGTCCGCTGGGAATGCAAGAGGGGTTTAGAAGGGCATCCCAGCAATACCAAGACTATCACTATTCTACTGGCTCTACTCCAGTGAGTTCGATGGTATTCTAGTTCCAAATCAAGTTGTGCATATTTCACAGAGTTAATTCAGTTTGTCCACTTGGTTATAAAGAGTAAGTCCAAAATATAATCATGTGGCCATTCATTAAAAAAATGTTATTCAGGAAAATTACTTTCAATTATATATCAAAATCAGCCACTGTTCAAGATGAAACAATGCATAACACCTTTATGGGTACGTAGACACATGGGACCGGTTATTATTCTGTACTGTAGGAAAAATAAATATTGATTCACACAGTGGAAAAAACATTGGACTGTTTAATACTGAAAATAATTTTTAAAGTCTAAATACATACTCTTAATCAAATTTTCTTGATTGTTTTGTAAACATGATTACAATTGGAGCAATCTTTTTATTATACGATTATGGTAGTAATCTGGTATCAAATAAACTGTTGACATTACTCAATGTATTATTCTTAAAGTAACTTTTTTGTCATTTTCACAATTTATTTAGCACTTCAACTAATTATTATAGAGATTACTTACATTCTGAGTAGACTGATTCGGTGGCGGTGGTTTTTTGTCAAACAGAGATTCAGAAATAACTTTGAAATCCAAAGTGTGTTCTGGAAATACCATAAACAAAGGTGAGTCCCATCTATTTCTGGCTTCAGGTTCTTCATACCTCATCAATAAGGCATCAAATACTTCACGGCTGTACTTTTCTGAATCTACACTTCTATTTTCATTAAAGTTCCATGCCACATCACGATTGATTTCTGTGTGAATTGTACACTGTGTGCATTTATTAGCTTTTGAAGCACAATATAATTCATATCGGTAACCTAAAAAGTTGATAATTGTATTAATTAAAATTATTGCTCTTTAATATGGATTAGTAGGTATAGTATGTGCAAGAGTAATCAGTTGAGTCAACAAACAGGTTGCTAAGAATTATCTTACTTTTCTTTGTCTTTTTCTTTTCCTTTCATAAATTTAGAAACTCACAAAGCAAATGTTATACACTTCTATTACATAACTAGCTCTAGTTAAAATGGAATTTAGATTTTTAAAAAGTTAGGTTCGATAGATGTAATTCCAGTAAATATGTAAAAAAATATAACCTAAGGTACAATTTTATAGAAGGTTTTGAAATTACAT
>JABXWE010023157.1:0-11431 GCA_014611495.1 Limonius californicus
TTGAATGTGGTAGACAATGATGTGGTTGAAATAAAATCAGTAGTTTGGACTTCCATTGTCTTTATTTTAAAAACACAGTAATTACACAACGTTTCGACTGTTAGGTATCTACAGTCGTCATCAGGTGAATACTGTATTCACCTGATGACGACTGTAGATACCTAACAGTCGAACAGTTTTTAAAATAAAGACAATGGAAGTCCAAACTACTGATTTTATTTTTTTATTTTTTATTTAGTTTTAATGTGACTGACAATCTCGATTTTCACTATTTGTATCGTCATTTTTATTAATAAAAAATAATAACAACTTTTCAATACCTTAGTTATTTCATAAATTCAAATCTAAAACTTTAATAAAGGAAAACGCTGAATAAATGCATAGTTTCCTAGTGTGTTACAGGTTGTAGCAGGTACTTTACACAGGAATAAAATTTTTATTTTTCCTTTTATAGTATACATTACAAAAATCCCGAGAATAAGCGCTTCGGTTGATTGTATTTATTTTTAATACAATTTCGATGCAAATCAAAGCAAGTCACCATTCATCCTCGTCAAATCGACGCGCCTGCTTCGAATTTGTCACTTAAATTAAAAATGTCAACGAGGTCTGCTGAAAATTTATACAATTGATGTAACTCATAATTCGATTCAATACCCAAGCGAAAACCACTATTTGTAAAATTGCATTCAGAATGAATCAGACATATTCACACACAGCTTCGTTCTAAATGTCATTTAATTTTTTCCATACTCTGAATGTTTGTTTCCGGTCTAACTAGGTTTTCTCGTAACGCCTTGTATGCGTAATAATAGATATCTACTGTGGGGGAATCTTCTAATAATAACGCATAAGAGTTTCCTAACAATTTGATATAATAATTTAGTTAATTACATATCGAAACATATTATATATGTCGTTTATACTATTATTATCAATTCAAAATTCTAATGAAAGTATTTTGAACCTCTAAAAACCGAAAACATTAGTTTTAAGAAAATGTCTGTGTGTGGGTGTCTTTGTGGGTATCTTTGTGAGTGCTGTTATCACCGTCGTCAACAGCCTGATCGTATTACTGCTGCGAAATGGCAGTTCCTGTGCGACGTGCTTCTCCTCAACGTTAAGTTAAAAACACGATGGACCTGCAGTTTAACGTCGAATCCGAACCACGGAAATTCCAGGAGGCTTTGGCATTAAACGCTCACGGTTGCCGGCCCGATAATGAAAATCTGTGTGGGGGGTTGCAGTACAAGATTTTATTAACTTACATTGTAATGCTGAAGGATCGAACTCAAGCCAAATTTGACGTTTTGCCCAAAAGGCGAGCGCTTTGCCAACAAAGCTGTCTAGTTCGATTTCAATGAAATTTGAGATATATAGGTTTAACTATACATCCAGACGAAATGCTATTCAAAAAGCTTTGCAGTTTTCTCAAAACATAATAATTTGTAATTTTTACAAAGAAATTATAAAGAACTTTCACACAAATCGAATGTTTTTTAAGAAACTTTCTAGCTTATAAAGTCGCTATAATTTTATTAACTTTTAATTTTTAAAACCTGTTTACTCCAAAACTACAAATGCGATTAGGTCCGTGAAGTTGGCGAAACAACATTAGGTGCAAATTCTGAAATAGATGTGAACATTTTGCACTCATTTGTACCCTAAAAATATATGTCATATTTGAAATCGTTTCCGGGTTATTACGAGAAACCTAAATGTTTCGTCAACTTCACGCTGGCGAAGCAATTTCCAAATATTGAATTTTTTCGTTTGTGAACTTTTGCGCCCAATTTGCGCCTATTTGCGCTATCAAAACCAATTTCAAATTTTTATTCTTTACCAAGTTATAATGAAACAACTAAATGTTTCATCAACTTCACGCTCAAAGTTGGGTTTATAAACCAGTTGTTAACAAAAAATTAGGATAATTAGTATCGCGCAAGCCTGAATTTGGCGAAACGATTAAAAATTTTGTAAATTATTTTTAGTAAATATTTTGTGCTCTATTTGTGCCGTTAAAACCAAATTTAAATTTGAATTTATAACCGAGTTATTAACAAACAATTACGATAATTAGTTTCGCAAGCGTGAATTTGGCGAAACAATTTCGGATTTTGTAAATTTTTTGGTAAATATTTTGCGCCCTATTTGCACTCATTGGTGCCGTTAAAACCAAGTTCAAATTTGAATTTATAACCGAGTTGTTAACAAAACATTAGGATAATTAGTTTCGCAAGCTTGAATTTGCCGAAACAATTTCGGATTTCGTAAATTATTTTTTGCTAAATATTTTGCGCCCTATTTGCGCTCATTGGCGCCGTTAAAACCAAGTTCAAATTTTAATTTATAACCGAGTTATTAAGAAAACATTAGGACAATTAGTTTCGCAAGCCGTTGGCGAAACAATTTCGGATTTTAAAATTTTTTTGTAAATGTTTTGCGCCCTCTATGTTAACGAATTATTTAAAGAATCCAGTTATCTCCATATCTTTCTTCAACAGTTTGTCACAAGTTGTACATTATGCCCTAGCGCGTCGTCATAGTGGAACCACTTTTGGCTACGAGCAACTGACAATTACTTTGTTTATTTTATTATTGTGCAATAAATGTAATATTCCCGTTGTTAGCTAAAATTGCATTTACAAAGCCTATTTGAGTAATTTCTTTTTCTCGATAGTAAATGTTTTATCTGAACAAAATCTTATTTATTAATGCTAAATGAGCTGCACCTTGTAAACTAAGTCGAAAACGGTTAGGTTTATCGACTTTTAACAAGAGTAACTTTTTTGGGCATTTTTTCGCTCTGAAAATTATTACATCTTAAATACAAAAAAATATAAAAATACATTTTATGCGTTTTTGTTTTGTCGAAGTTATTTACAGAAAAAATTTCAAAAATCCGCAATTGTATCGCCAGCGTGAAGTTGGCAATACATTTAGTTTTTTCATTATAACTTAGTAACGAATACAAATTTGAAATTGGTTTTGACCGCACAAATATTGAGCGGCGAACGTTCACAAACGAAAAAATTTAATATTTAGAAATTTTTTCACGAGCGTGAAGTTGTCGAAACATTTAGTTTTTTCATTATAACTTAGTAACGAATACAAATTTGAAATTGGTTTTGACGGCACAAATATTGAGCGGCGAACGTTCACAAATGAAAAAATTTAATATTTAGAAATTTTTTCACCAGCGTGAAGTTGTCGAAACATTTAGTTTTTTCTTAATAACTCGGAAACGATTTAAAATTCGACACATATATTTAGGGCGCAAATGGGCGCAAATTGGGCGCAAAATATTTACATCTATTTCAGAATTTGCGTCCACTGTTGTTTCGCCAACTTCACGGACCTCATGCAATTGCATTAAACTTAAACTTGTTTAATATCTCTTGGACATTAGAATTGGACTGTGCACAAAATATTTTAAATAGACATCAATTGCAAATTTAACGCGCTTCCAAAAATTTTGAAGGTTTTAAAAATATATTTATCGTATACGGCTGTAAAGGTTACATTAAATTTTATAACGTGGTAGCAACATGAAGGGTGTATAAAGTAAATTTTTACCTATTAATTAAATCTTTATATACAGGGAGCCTCTATCGCGGCAACTGACAAAATTTTCTATATGAAGGTTCCAATATATGGCGGATATATTGAAGGTAATGGCAGTTTGCAACGACGCCCGGTTTAGCCAGAAATGCTATCAACTTTTCTATTTTAAATAGAATACCCATTTGATATATTAATAGAAATGTTTTTACCAGTTCAGCTGTATAAGATTTGGTGGCTTGATTATTAATAATTCTAAGGATATTGAACAAAACACTCAACAATAATGCGTCGTAATTTGTTTTATTACCTACCAACATAACAAAACAATAACAATTACACAATGAAAAACAAACAAATAAAAAACAGAAATAACATCACTTGAATTGATACTCAAAATGACTATTATCTGCTTTTTGGAAATATCCAGAAAAGGCTCTGCAGAAACTCTTCTTATTTCACCAACAAGTCTCAATTCTTCCAAATTATTTGGACGTTCGGTATTGTATTTTCTAGAATTTAAATGTCTCCAAAGAAAGCAATCCAATGAGATCAGATCTGGAGAACAAGCGGGCTATTTAATAAAACCCCTGCGCCCACATGTTGTCAACTTTTGATTTAAAAAATGTCAAATATTGAGCGCGTAATGGGGAGGGGATCCGTGCTAGTGAAACCGAACATTATTAGTTAATTCCCGTCCTTCTTTAAAAACAGGAACAGGAACAATTTCATTTTCTAAAAAGTTCTAAATGATATTCACCTGTTAATCGAGCAACAATACAGCATAAACCAAGCAGACTTTGACAAGTTTACAAAACTGTTTGCGCTTTTCTCATGGTTTTGTTTACATGAGCTGGTAGAGAGTAATTACTAAACATTATTAGAATTATTAAAAATAGTGGCATCAAACCGTATATCACTGAACTTGCAAGAAAGAGTTCTACCGATATATCGATATACACGGGTATTCTATTTAAAATTAAAAAATTGATATCATTTCTGGTTAAACCGGAAGTACTTTAACACTTCCAATATCTTCATTATATCCACCACATATCGGAAATCACGGTTGACGTTGCATTGTTCCGCCCTTCTGCTCAACCCTGTACACAATACAGGAATAGTTCAGGACTACCGAGATATTCCGCGATTAACCTTCCGAAAGTTTCGGAGAGAATGTGTGAGTAGACTTTATTATGGTCTAGAGAGAGAATAACGGAAATCACTTTAAAAATCTACTGTAATATTTTTAAATTTGAATTTTAACAATATTAGTTATGAACCGAACCTTTTGAGTTTTATTTCACTTTGTAAAAGCTTTCCAAAGAGGTATCACAAGCTGGATAGTATTTGAATTTCATTTTGTCGGGGTACCTAGAACCTAAAGCGTTGAATGGGTAACGTTACTTTATAAGGCATGATGATTCTCCTTCCATGTTGTAGAGACTGTATCTAGAAATTTTCAAACCTCTTTTATGTCCAAAGGTATACTACATTGTATGTTTTCAAACTGACACCCTGTATATGTGATACATCAAAGTTCATTGTTTATTTTGCATTATAATAATCTCTAACGCCCACGGACCCTTGGCGGTTGAGAAGGACGATTGCCAATGTAACAAATAATGAAAAATTTATTAGATTGCCCGATTGAGACAGAGATTCTTAGAAGTCACCGGAAATTGTTAAAATTACCATACAAATACCTTAGAAAATCTTTTATACTCTCGTAAATACTGGAACGTAGGATTTTGCTGGAGTAAATAGTTTTAGTGATTTTATTACCAACATGTTTATGCACGTATATATACACTAATACACATTTTCTAAATTCTAGCTCATTGAATAGCAATATTTTTATTGTATATGCAAACCATATGAAAAGATATAGCTTCCACTGTAATAAAGGGAGTACTATTAAATGCAACAATAATGTATTGTTTTTAAATCTTCTTTCTTTGATAAGGGTTATGTTTGCATACGCGCATTGGTTAATTCAAGTTTCTGCCTTCGTTGCTTGTGCGAATTGTATATGCAAAACGTATGAAAAGATATAGCTTCCACTGTCATAAGGAGAGTACTATTAAATGCAACAATAACGTATATTTTTTTTAAATCTTTTACCTTTGATAAGGGTTTTTCCTGCGTTGTTTGTGCGAATTGCAAACAATAATAAAGAAGACATCTGCGTATTGTGACGTTTCAAACCAACCCGTATACATTCGCTTAGACAAATGTTTCGCTCATTTTTACTTCCCATATATTTCAAAAAATTTCATATACAAGTTGCTTTAGATTTTGTTAAAACGATAGCGTAGAAACTTTTACTATCATAATAACAACCAAGTTCATTACCTACACTTTCTTTGTGTTTAATAAATTTTCAAAAGTAGCCAATATTATTACAGTTGATAAAAACCTGAGCATATCAGAAATGTACTGTACTTTACTAACATCCACATTTTTATTTCTGTTTTTCCATTAGTTGGAATCAAGTATGTCGAAGAGAGATTGGAACAGAAACCTTCACAGTTGGGGAAAGCGCGCCTGGCAGAGCCTGCAAGGAGGATGGGGCAAGAGAGACTCCTCTTATCCTCTGTACTACCCCTACGCTGACAAACGAGCTTGGCAGAATCTACAGGTTGGTTGCTTTCTATGTTCTTCCGTTTATTGCATGCCAACGCCAATGTTGCGAGGTTTTGATGAATCAAATGTCTCTGCAAGCTACAACGATTTTTAAAGCAAATAATTTCCCTCCTAATTTTAGCCCAAAAAATCTAAAAATAAACTTCAAAACATCGTTTAAATGTGTTCAAAGTGTGTTCTTAAGTAACGCACAAATATAATTAATATTCTTGACACGTTAGTTTATATATTTTCAGCAAAAGCAAGATGCTGAAAAAGTTAATATTTTAATCTTAATATCCGCATTAACTTCACAATGACTGTTTAATTAAAGCAAGTTCTAGTTACATCCCTCTTCTACAGGCTTCCAGCTAGACGTAAGAAATTTTTAATTCTTGTTTTACATGACAAACACTGGTTAATTTCTATTCAGCGAGGAACTTGCTTGAAAGTATAAATCATGTTCCCGTAATTAATTATTTACATCACATAATTTATGCTAGCTTTTTGAAGTTTTTCTAAAAAGTTTTTGTAGATTTCAGTCTTACTAACTGAAATAAATCTTTAATATGTTTTTTCCTAAATTGATAAGCTTAAACCGCCTTAAGCTGCAAACTTTGTACTTTGTCAAACCGAGCAAAGAAATATTCTGGATTATTTCGTTTTCTAGTAATGCAATATTTACTGTTACTCATATGATATAAATTGAAATGTATTGTTATATTATGTGTGCATCTTCAAACAATCTCTAACATCCACTGCTGGATATAGGCCTCCCCTAAGTGTTTCCATTGACCTCTATTTTGGGATTTTTCCGCCATTTCCTACTGTTCTTCGTTAGATCACCTGCCCAACAGGTTGGTGGTCTTCCTCTACTTCTAGTCGAGTCTCTTGGCCGCCATTCGTGTAATCCATCTCTCATCTTTTCTGCGAGCTACATGTACAGCTTATCCATTTCAGTTTTGTTGTTCTTTCTACTACATCGCATGCTCGTGTTTGTCTCCGATGACTACGTTTCTTAATTTTCTAGGATTACTCCTAAAATCGCCCTCTCCATTGCTCTTTGAGTTGTTTTCAGCTTTCTAATTGATTTCTTTATCAGCGTTAATATTTCGGCTCCGTAAGAGGGTATGTAGAACACATTGACCCTATACTTTTGTTTTTAAACATATGGGCATTACATTTTCAAATACATGGTTTAATTTGCTGAAGGCTGTCTAGCTTAGTCCTATTCACCTTTGAATTTCACCTAGTAATAAATTTATCATAATTTTTGTTCAAACCAACCTTCTCGGATTCAGTTTTAACTTGCAATAACATATCTCTCTAGTTTTACCAATATTTTCCGATATTAAAATAATGTTGCCAGCAAAACGCAGGTGGTTCAGTTTTTCGCCGTTAATTTTAATTCCGTTCTGTCCCCATGGAAGTCTTTTAAAAATATATTCTAGGGCCGTGATGAAAAGTTTTGGTGAAATTGCATCACCAGATCATCGTACATCTCTTCCAATCGTAAATTTGTCGGTGTTTTGGTACACATGTTCATATATAAACTTTATTCTATTCGTGTACCTATGATCGATGAGACATTTCTTTAATGCAAATGCTGTAATTGCCCAAACTTCCCCAGAATCAAAGGCTTTTTCAAAGTCAATCAATACGAGGGGTGTATTGTATTTTATGCATTTCTCCTTAATAGTTAGTAAATGATCATTTGTTCCGTAGCTAGCTCAAAAACTAGCTTGTTTTCGAGGTTGGCAGAAGCCAATCTTTGCTATTAAACGCTTGCTGATATTTTTTTTTGAATAGTTTATAGTTTATACATATGAGTTAATAAACTTACAGAACGGTAATTTCCCAAGTTCGTGATATCACCTTCCTTGTATCAAAACTGTTATTGCGTTATTCCACTGTATTACTGTTTCGCCTGTCTCTCTGCGTTTATTACATAAATATGTTATCATCTACAGTAGTGTTTCGCCTCTTTCTTTTATTGCGTCTATTGTTGCGTTGTCTTCTCCTGGTGTTCGTTTATTTTTCATTTCTGCCATCGCTTTCATTACCTCGTGTATGGTCACTTCTGGTATCTCTTCTGACTCTTGATTTATTATTTTTACTTCAGTTACTGGAATATTTTGTTGTATTATTAACTGGATTACAGCTCACTGAAGTATTCTTTTGATATTTTTAAATTTTCTTGCCTGTTTGTCTTGATTTCTCCGTTTCTGTCTCTATGTTTGATTATCTCTTTTTTACCATTTTGCAGTCTTGATGTTATGCTTTTCATGTTCCTATTTTCCTCTATAGTTTTTTTTTATTTCTTGTGTGTTGTATTGTTTTATGTCTTTGCTTAGCTCTTCAGATATTCTTGTGTTTAAGCCTCCATATTCATAGGTACTTACTTTTCTTTGTTTTACTCGGATGCAAGATGTCTTCGTTCTTGCAATTATTTCTATGTATTGTCCACAATTTTACCCTCCTTTCCTTTAGTGTTCTTTTTGATGTTACATTAATTTAGTGCTTCTTACGCAAGTTTTAATATTAGATCATTTACATTTTTGTTTAAGAGATTTACTTTTTTAAACTTCATATTGAAAATTCTTCTATATTTTCCATCATCTTCTAGAATTCTAAAAATCTTTCCCTGGTCCGTCTTTATCATTTTATTTATTTCTTTTTTCGTATTTACAAGTAACGTTGCTCTGACCATCCGATTTTCACTTCTTGTTGCAAATCTGTTTGATACAGTTACGTGTATAACATAGTCCACATACGAGGACGTATCCAGCTGAAAACGGAAGAGGGGGCAGCTTCCTGAATCCAACTTTTTATGAGGGGAAGGGGCTCATGGGGGGGATACACAATTACAAAGGAAAAACACTATTTATTAATGAAATTAATTTTTGAACAGTAGTTTGCGAGGCTTAGTTGCAAATTTTCTAACTACAGCTTCCACTAATTGTTCCTTGTTTGTGAAAACCCATTGACGATGAATGCTTAGCATTTCCTCTTCAGGTGCTTGGCATTTGCCGCAAAATCGTAGTTCTTCGAACGTACCCAGCCATTTTCCAGAAGATGTTTTTTCTTATCAACCGGCGTAGTGATAGCCAGGCCGACAATATTTCCAATATCATCTTCATGACAACCGTCATCTTCAGTTTTACGTTCACTGTCTGGCACCGTGGTTTGAACCATAGAAGAAGGCCTCGCAGTCGCAGTGTCTGAAGCAGAGGGTGGTTGTACTTCCGTGCTCTAATCGCTGCTGCTACTGGTGCTGGTACTTTCCTTTCGTTTGATACCCAAATAAACGTCAATAATTACCATTCCTACCAAAAAGCTTTCTAATATCCATTTTTATATAATTTGTGCCTTCTACTGTGGCATGAAACAACAAACATCACTATGGTAAAAATTGCACACATTTGTGGACCCTTCTGTGAATGTAACTTAACTGTACGAGGTAAATAACTTCTAGAATATTCTCGTTGTTGATGCGTTGTGAAATGAGACGAGAATATTCTAGAAAGCTCCTTGTTGCCACGAGCTAACTATACATCCATCTGTGAGAAGTCATAAGAACTGCAACCTGTACGTGTATATTACACGTACAGGTTGTAGTTCTTATAGCTTTTAACAGATGGCGCGAGAGTTTCTATTTCGTAATTAGTTTCTTTCAAAATGTTGACATACCAACAAGCAACCTATTAATCAATTTTTCAGAAATTTCTATATTATTTTACATTTTTCGCACATTGGAAGGGCCCCACCCTGGATACGCCCTTGTCCATACATATAACCAATTACTACTGTTACGTAGTACATGATATAACTAATCGCCTTACTCACGTTATTTAAGCCATACTCTTAATGAAGGAACTGTATACTTGAATGGTGTCTACATAAATTTCAGTTACCACGATAGTTTCTGCTTAAGAATATGAAATATTTATTTCTGTTCACTTCAGTGGGAGATTTACGATTTCTCCGCCTACAAGCTGATATATTTTGCCATCTGTAGGCTGATATATTTTGCCGTCTAATATCAGTACACACCAACACAGGCATAAGTAAGATTTTGCCGCCCTTGTCATACTATTCATTTGACTCCCTTGACGGGAATTTAAAATTGTTATTTTTGCAAGTATTCGTGAATTTGGCGCCTTTAATCGAGGCAGTGCACTTGACAACGTCCAAACTTTAATACAAAAGATACGTAAATAGAAAAAGGAGAAGAAGTCTTTATTAAATATATAAAAGAACGTAGTAATCGATAACTACAGATTAGACTTTATGATACGGGGGCCTTGGTGGTCTAGTGCGGGAACGCATTGCCACTCGAGGCCACAGTGAAATGCAGTTAATCCGCTGGGCGATCGCATCTCAGCTGCGGCAACCGCATTTCGCTTAGTTAAGTATAGGGTGCATGTTGCATGAATGGTTAGTATGTAAGGGACGCCCGCATCCACCTGAAGTAATGCGAAAGCGGTTCCGAGGGGGGGGCGGTAGTATGAATGAATGAGAGAAAAAAAAGACTTCATGATATAATAGTTTTTATTTTAATTTAAATAGGCGGCATGACTGATGGCGAATTCCAGCCGTATTTCGATAGGTAGAAAACATTTCTGAGAAATTATTATTTGAATCAGCCAAAAAAGTTAGTCGTCGCGCTTTCGCAAATTTCTCGCTGTAGAAAATATTCTGCCGGACATTAAGCTGTAGGCTTCAGCCTAGTGGGAAATCCGTCACTGTGTTCAAGGTATTTTATTTAACTCGTCTTCTTGTCCGTTTCCTAAATATGGCTTCTTAACATGGATGTATATGGGGTTGTATAGCATTGTTAAATAAGTAACCAAAAAAATAATTATTCTGCATTACTTAGTTTTTTAGTAATGCAACATTTAGTGATATTCATATTAAATAAATGGACATATATTGTGGTATTGTGAATTCATAATCACAACGAATTACCATTGTAGTGTAGTATACAGTATAAGGAATCGACCTACTGTCATTACTTGTCAAACTTAAAAACTATAACATAATACATTGAATGGTGCCGAAATAAACTTCAGTTACTATAACGGTTTCTGTTTAAAAATATACAATATTTATTTCTATACAGGATATTTTATTTAACTTTTCTTCCCGCAAATGTAAATAAAAGTCTTGTTAAATTGGCTGCATGTTGGGTTGTATTACATTTAAGTAGTATGGGTTATTATTATTACATTATATGAAAGTAAAA
>JABXWE010023158.1:0-18245 GCA_014611495.1 Limonius californicus
TAGACATGTTACTAAAAATTATTTAAATAAAGTTTCTTGTTCGTCCTGATCTTTTGCTTTAATATTGTATAAATCCCGTAAAAAAGCTCTTGCTTTATTCCTAACCAAATGTTGCACATATTCACTCAAAAATATTACCTTTTCACATGGAGTCTAATAAAATGTACATGTCAAAAAGAGCCAAATCAAAGTTCAGAACCAGTTGAGGAGAATTATAATCAGAATCAAAGAATGAAAAAAGAAGGTAAAATTATTAAAGTGTTACAAATCCTCTAAAGGTAAATCGGGTTTGAGATACAGTTTAAATAAACAAAAAAATCATTTTGACTGTCAATTCTTAGTAGGAAAACTGTTTTGAATAATTTTCTTTTTTGTATTCTAGACTTGTTTTTCCACATACCTATTTGACAATCTACACATCAGTTTTTAAAAAAGCGTGGATAGGCAACCAATAACATAAAGAAAACGGGGTATATGGCAAGCCATAATATATTAAAAGTCTCCTTAATTTTTTTACATATACAAAATACACGATATTGCTTTAAAACAAACATATTTGAATTGTTGATAAAATAAAAACTCATTACTGAACAGATTAAGTTTTGCTGCACGTTTTCTAGTATTAGTAAAACAAGATTTCCAATAAATTTTTCCTATTCATCTGTAAGCGATATTTTTATTAAATTGTTTTTACATTCAAATAATGAAAATCGAAATTTACAAAATTTCCGGTCCAGATTCGGTATAGATTTTCTGTTTAACCAATATTCTAAATTGATTTCACTTCCTTCTTGGCTGGCATATTAAAAATTATTGCTTTCTTGGTATATGTTAGTTTTCACCAACAGAAAAAAAATGGGGCAAATAAAATGCGCATACTACAGTGAAAACCCAATAATGGTCAACATCCACTATTTTGTCCATTGTAGGCGGGTGTCTGTTATGGAAGTAATACTCAAAATATGTTTTTTTTTTATTGTCAGATTATTACTATTTACAATCTGCTCGTAGAGCAATAAGTAAATTACACAAACGAATGATTGTGTGACAATGGAAGCAGATGTTCATTAATATCGCTTCAATTACAACTAACATGTAACAACGCTAAACAGTAAGAACTTAACATTTAGTCTGAAGGCCAAATACTAGAATCTAAATGACAAATCAAGGGGAGATACTTGAAGAAAACATTTCCCTAAACATAAACCTCAAAACAGCAGATGACATCAAAACGGCAGTAGAAGATCTCTTGAAGGCAGTACAGAACGCTGCCTGGAAATCAACACCCATATCAGATAAACTCAGGAAGAAAGGCTACCCAGCGGAAATCACTAAAGTAAGAGGTAAAAGATGCAATAAAAAAGCTGTTAATTGTTTGCTGCCTTACTTCGTTGAAATTCATACTTATATTTTAATAATAATAATAATAGGCAATTTCAACAAGTATTTATTTTTATTTTTGCTTACGTATTTCGACATACAATGTCATTATCAAAAGCATTTAATGTAGTAAACATTTGTAGTAACTAGAGTAACAGCACACTGGGTCAAAAAAAAATATATACTTGTTGAAATTGCCTATTATTATTATTAAAATATAATAAAAAAGCTGCCTATAAAAAATCACCCGGGTACGATTTAATAACAGGGCAAATTCTGAAAGTACTCCCACATAAGGGCTCATAGTGCTGACATTTGTATTCAATGCAATACCAAGAACTACTCACTTCCCAGCGCAATGGAAAGTAGCCATAATCATCACGATTCAAAAGCCTGGCAAGCCACCAAACTCAGCAGTCATACAGACCAATAAGCTTATTACTTATAATCTCAAAGCTATTTGAAAACCTGCTATTAAAGAAGCTAATACCTCATTTCAGACCATCAATTTGGCTTTAGACATCAGCACTCCACAGTCAAGCAAGTTCATAGAGTAGTAGAAATTATTAACGCCACCTTCGAAGCCAAAAAATACTGCAGTGCTGTCTTCCTCGATGTTAGCCAGGCTTTCGACAAAGTCTGGCACAAAGGCCTACTGTATAAGTTAGTAAAGTGGCTGTCTGATAACATCTACCTCATATTACGGTCCTACCTATATAACAGACTCTTCCAAGTCAAATACGAACAAGAACTTACCAATCTGATCCCCATAGGCTCTGGAGTACCTCAGGGGAGTGTTCTAGCACCGGTATTATACCTACTGTACACTGCAGACCTACCAACCTCTGAGGAAGTTTCAATTGCAACCTTTGCAGACGATACTGTACTACTGGCTACTGATGAAGATCCAACAAACGCCTCCACAAAACTACAAACCCACTTCAATGTCATTCAGGATTGGTTTATAAAATGGCTAATTAAAATCAATGAAACCAAGTCCGTACACGTCACCTTTACAAAAAGAAGAGATACCTGTGCACCCATCACCATAAACGGGACACAAGTGCTACAGTCTGATAATGCACGGTATCCACGTTGACCGAGGCCTAACCTGGAGGACCCATATATGGACCAAACGCAAGCAACTCCAACCTGAAGTTTAGCAAGCACTACTGGCTGATAAGCAGACATTCGCAACTTTCCTTCCACAACAAACTTTTGATTTATAAAGTAGGTAATCTTTAAACCTGTAATGGCTCTGCGGAATACAGCTCTAGGGGACTGCTTCATCCACTAATCTAGCTATAATTGTAAGATTCCAGTCTAAGACGCTTCGGACTCAAAATATGTAGTCTTCCAAAATAAATTACAGAATACAATGTTTACATCCGAATCTTCAGAAGGCAACTGCTGAAACGTATATACAAGGTCATCTATGTAACCTTTAACTATAAGTATTTCAGAAAGTGTATCATCAACAACCTTTTTTTCGTTCCACTGTTGGGCATCAGTCTCTTCTCTGCCACATGCTTCTCCTCAGCGCCAAGATATAAACACTCTTAACGTCGAATTCGAATAGCAGAAACTCCTCAGGAGGTTTGAAAGCCGAATGTGGAAATTGTGTGTTGGGGATTGCAGCACAAAATGTTTATACGCTACTTAGAAATGCTGGGGAGTTGTTGTTATCAGTTGCCTGATGCCATGGTATACATGGTAGCTCTCAAAGTACATCTGAAATAGTAATCCATTGGCGAAGTTTGAAGACCTGGCAGGCCTGCGAACTCGTCCGCGGTTCCTTATCCATCTATTGGTATTCATGATATTTAAAAATTGGTTATAATGTCCGCATTCTGTGCTAGTACATCATCAATTTGAAACTGCTTCAGGTTCAAGGTAAGCCAATTTGAAAAAATACGTTTATTTGGGGTACACAATCAAATTAGGCGAAGAAAATCAAGCCGCCGAAGTAAACAAAAGAATTCGAGTGACATAGGCAGCGATGAAGAAAGTAGGATTTGTTTTTAAAGACTCGAATATCCCAATAAACCTAAAGAAGAAAGTATTCAATATGTGTATTCTTCAGGTAATGACTTATGGTATGGAGACTATGTTGTTAACCGTAAGCTCAGCAAATAAACTTAGAACAACCCAAAGAGCTATTGAGCATACCACGCTCAGAATAAGTCTCTCACGTCAGAAATGAAGAAATTAAAAGGCGAGCAAAGTGTAAAGATGTCGTTGAGAGAATAGCCAAGTTAAAGTGCAGCTGATCAGGACATATGGCAAGGCAGGAGACGACATGATGGATAAAGCACATTTTACAGTGGAGACCACGACAGACGACACTGACGATAGACAGATGACATTACAAAAAAAGCCGGAAAGAATTGGCACTGTGGCACAAGACAAGAGGAGGTCTATGTTCAGCAGTCGATAAGAAGGGGCTACTAAAAAAAAGAAGAAGAATCAGAATAACGACTTGATTGTATTTTTTAATGACAATGTATATTATTCTAGTTGAAAATAAAAAGTTAGTGTTACTTCTGGTTAATCAAAAGTGAAGATTAACTTCCAGCATCATCATCTGATACAGCGATTAGAGATATCTACAAAAATACTTTTACACTCCTGAGCACATAAAAATATCCTACATATCTACAGACATAAATTAGATGTATTGACTACAGGGGCAATGAGGGTTCAGACTTGGTACAACTGAATGGCCTTTTAGAGAAATGGGAATCAAGAATTATAACCACATGAAATGTATGAAAAGAGAAAGATTTTGTATGTACCTTATCTTCTCTTCATTATTCTTAGTTTATTTTCTTGTCTCCAACAATCCCTTGACTTAAACAATTCAAGAATTTATCACGTATTTCCTTCATAAGATGAATCCTGGCATCTTGTTTTTTCCGGTATCAAAATTTTCTCTCCCTCAACGTTCCAATACTACACTCTTGGTTCCAAAATACATACTTCCATTAGATTCCACACCTCAGTCTGAAAGATCAGATTACAATAAAACGGTAACTATATAAAAGAGAACTAAATACAGAGACCGCTTGGTACTAATATGTGAATAATTGTCTGTAATGTAATACATTTTGTACTACTATGTTAATATTGCAAGATGTTAAAGTGTGAGAAATGTCTCATACAATATCAAAAACACTTCAATAATATTCACAAACAATGAAAGATATTCATAAATATTAGGAGAAAATATATCCAAAACTCTTTTACACAGAATTAAAAAAACTTACTTTTACAATTAGGTATATTGAATTTTATTATTTTTATATTTAGGTCAAATTAATTAAGTTTTCGAATATACCATTTTGCTTTATAATAATTATTTGGAAGAGTTTTTGGAGTCCCTGCTATTTTTCAGTTTGGATGTTTGTATGTAGTTTGTATGATACAAATAATATATTTGATTTTGTTAAACTCAGATATTTGATATTATATAAGTTTCTGTCATACTTAGAAGTCAAAAAAGTCTTATTTAAATTCCTACAGTCCTTTTCCTGTATAGGTATTTCTTTCTACTTGTAACTCTATAATGTTTGCTTTAGAGTATTAAATGTTTAAAATCCAATTACTTTCAACAAAGCTTTGCAAAGTTTGCTATAAGTGCAGCGCTTCACAGTGTTAGTGCATATACAGGGTGTATCAGAAATAGGTACAAATATTAAATCCGATGGTATATAACAATATATACAAACTAAAAAAAAAACATTTCTTTGGCAATGGGGCCCTTAAGATATGAGAAAATAATAATTGAAAATTTGACCCAAAATTGTTTGAGTACCGCAGGATAATAACATGCTACGTGCTATGTGTGACGCTTACTTCGCTAGAAATGTTGACATTTTGGGTTGCTGATAAGTTGATAAGATATGAGATAAGATAAGAGATGCTGATAAGTAAAGCTGATACAGTGAAATAAACAATAAGTAAGTGTAGTGAAAAATATCTAAACAAATTGGAACATCACCATAATACCTTAGCCTTAAACCTCCTACACAATAGTGAAAACAATCAACGACTAAATAGATATAAGCCCCTGGCTTACCACATAGATTTTAAAGTAGTAATTATTTAAGTAATAGATTAAGCTCTAAATAGTTTTAAGTAAACTTAGGGTTTAAGGTCACTGGACCCAAACTCTCATGTAAATTCATGTCATTATTACTACACATTACTTTTGCTTATTGTAATGATGCTACAGATTGCAAACAGAAAGCAAAAATTAATAAAAGAAAAGGATAATCACAAAAATCTGACTTCAAACACATGTTATGCAAAGGAGAGTAAGCTAGAAGTACAAAAAAATTTCATATCACCTGCCACAAACCAATACTATTAGGTAGGTCAGTAATTTCTATTCCGTCTGTTGTTGAAGCTGGCAAGCAGTGTTTGTAGCAAAATGCGAACATTAAACTTACTGATGTTCTTATTTACGGGGAAGTTGAAGGAAACGCTCTAAGGACAAGGCAAATGTACTTAGAGCGATACCCTCAGCGCCGAATTCCAAACAGCCGTACATGTACTAGAACATTTACGGGATTATGGCACGTATCAACCACAAAACCATCATCGCGGGCGTCCAAGAGCAGAAAGGGTTGTTAATGTAAAACAGCATGTCTTGGAATTAGTAGAGGAAAGTCTTAGTGTTAGCACTGGAAGACTTGTGTTACAAATTGGCGTTTCCCATTCTACTGTTTGGCGGATTTTGCGGGATCAGGGACTACACCCTTACCACGTTCAACGCGTTCAAGGTTTGCAACCAGCGGATTATGTACGTAGGCATGATTTTTGTGAATGGCTTCTTCAAAAGTGCAACAACCAACCATATTTCCTGTTCAGTTTGTTATCTACTGATGAGGCAGGATTTGCGCAAGATGGGGTGTTTTATGTCCATAATACCCACATTTGGTCAGATGACAATCCACACGAAATAGTGCAACACAGTTTCTAACAACGGTTTTCCCTAAATGCATGGGCAGGCATTGTAGGTGATCACCTTATTAGACCAAACATTTTACCTGCTCGTTTAAATGGAGCTCTGTATTTACACCGTCTTAACGAAGTCCTACCAGAATTGCTTGAAAACCTAACATGTGGATTTTGCTTGATAGTGCTCCACCACATTATACTAGGGATGTAAGGGAATGGTTAAATAATAACTATCCTGAAAGGTGGATTGGACGAAACGGGCCAGTTCCATGGCCAACTCGTTTGCCAGATTTAAATAGTTGTGATTTCTTTTTGTGGGGCTACATGAAACAGTTAGTTTATTCTACGCCAGTAAACGCAGTTGGGGAATTAAGGGTACGCATTGCAGACGCTGCCGATAGGATTCGGCAAGATCCTACCGTTTTTGCGAGGATACGTAATTCAATGCTTCGACGTGCAGAAGCTTGTGTTGTCAGTGGTGGTCGTCATTTTGAACATTTATTGTGATCCACTTTGCATTTTTGAGGTAAACTGCTTTTTATGTTTTTTTCAGTTATGTTAAAATTGATTTAAATAAATGATGGGTATACTGAAATAAAGTAGTACTTTTTTAAATGATTTATGCGTTTGGAGTTTTTTTTTGCATGAAGCAGTACTTGTTTATAATTTTTATACCTCATGCTAAAGTGAAAACGCAAAAATTTAATGTAGCTGTAAATGAAAATCTTAAATGTCTTCTAATTACAAAAATGTCCAACTACTTCAATTAAACCTTGACCCCTCCCAATTCCGTAGTTTATCACAAGCCAGACAAGTTTGTACGTATTTTCCACTTTCGATTTACTTTACAATTAGGTAATAACCTTCTACAGCTTAAATGCATTTTCTATGTATCATCAGCAGTTCTCAAACAAAATTTTATTTCATTTTTTGATTCAAAAAATAAACTTAATGATTTTTGAAAAATGAATATTACCATTGAATTCTACTTGAGCCTATCTATTACTGGTTTAAATATTTGTACCTATTTCTGATAAAAAAAGATTAACAATTATAAGAAAACAATAATAACAACGAAAACAAAATTAATAATGTGTAACATCGCCATGAACAGCAATGCACGCATTTACTCGTCGTGGCATGCTTTCTATCAAGTGGTCTATGTTCGCCTGGAGTATCTCGTACCATATAACGCAAGTCTAAGTTGTTATGAGTTCTTGGCAAAAATCTTAGTCGCTGGCCCATCAAGTCCCAAAGATGTTCGAGCGGGGATAAGTCCGCTGATCGTGCAGGCCAGGACAACATTTTCAATTGTGCTTGTTGGAAGTACGTTCTGGTAATGTTTGCAGTTTGTGGATGTGCGTTATCCTGTTGGAAAATACCGTTTGGCAACGTCTGCATGAATGGTACTAACACCGGTTCCTGACATGATGGGTATAGCGATGAGCATATAAAGTGCCTGGGACGAACACAAGATGTGATTTTCTACCGAAACAAATTGCACCCCAAACCATAACTCCAGGCGTTAAAGCTGTATGGCGTTTTTCAACAAACTCTAGATTTCGTCTTTCTCTTCGATATCGATCGTACCCTGCTACGGCCGTCATTTGCCCACAAACAACAACAAATTGATGAGAGACAGTAGACGAACACCACAATCACTTGCTTTTTTTAATGGAAATAGTGAACATTTCATACGCAATAATAAAACATTATTTTAGCAAATTTTCAAACAGATAGCTTTATTTTTAATGGGTGGTGCATTTCATATGAAACTGAGCATATATGTATAGGTTTTTTAAAATTATATTATGTACATATTTTCTTCTTAAAATTTCTAAAGAATTTTTGTTTTGGTATTCTACATTTGTTTCCTCACACATGTGACAATCTACACACAAGTTTTAAAAAATTAGAACAGATAGGCAATCAGTGATACACAGAAGTGCTTGGGTATATGACAACCCATAATTAACAATCGTAATTTGTACGTTTGTGGAAATACTTGATATTTATTAAAAGCTACCACCCTTAATTTACACACCAAAACTTATTTTATATTATACCAAAGCAAAATACAAACACGCATATAGTTCTTGATAAAATAAAACTCTTCGCTCAACAGATTAAGTTTGTTGAACCTATTCAAGTATTAAGAGTGTAAAAATGTAAGATCTCTTACACATACATCCCATTTCTCAGGAAAAAAAAATTATTTTTAGTATTCGTTTTTTATACTAAAATTATAAAAAATTGCATTTTAAAGAATTTTCCGCTTAAATCCGATTTTCTGTTTAATAAATGTTTTAAATTTTAATAAACATGGATACTTAATTTCTTTTGTTACGAATTAGACATTATTGCCATGGTGTAAAATTTTAATTTCAGCAAGAAAAGAACGGTAGAACCCCTCTATAATGGTCACATATCCGATGTTTGTTCTAGGAGATGTCTACTATGGAGACCGTTACCAAAATTTGTTGTTCTTTAAAAGATATTACAATGTTTGCATTACCGGAATATCGAAAAGGTGATAGTGAAACATATACATATAGTCATCCATGTACCTAATCTGTAGAAGTATTTCGGAAAATATATAGCTTGAGCGAAATCAGAATAACTATTTTAACTCGAACTGCCCTACAAAATTGTAACATTTGATAGTTCTCTTTCACTTCTGGTTAAACCGGAAGTAACACCAATTTTCTATTTTCATTAAGAACTAGAACCGAATAAATTATGACTTTAGCAATGTATAATCTGACCATGATTCTCGATCAGCAAAGTACAGAAAGTTACATTTTTGTTTGAATGCGTAAAAAACGTAACTTTAGGATGCTTTAAAAATTACTTAAACAGTAATTTCTACATTTGAATAAATTTACTAAAACGTCTAAAATAAGGAATGAATCAAAATAATACAGATAAACCAGTGTAAATATAAATAACAAATGTTCAAAATGACATCTTCGTTATTAGCAAAAAGTATTTATGAAGCTTATAGCTTCATGTGCGACAGCAGAGAACACTTATTTCTTGCATGTGTGCACAAGTTTATTTTAATAATCAACGTTCTGTTATACCTGGGCATGTCTCATTCAAAGTACTTCAAATATAGTAATTCAGTGCCGATAAATCTGCAGACCTAGACGGCCAACGAGCATTAATTAAGAGTTTTTCTGTTTCCCCTACAGAAAAAAAAAGAAAGGTATGAGGAACGGAAAAGTGGAAGAATATGTCTATCTGGGTCAAAGAATGGAATTAGAAGAAGAATAAGAATAGATAGGACGGTTTTCGAAAGGTTATCTGTTATTTATGAAAACAATAAAACAGCCCAAAACCCAAAACCAATATGTTCTGCCAACAATCACACATGGAGCGAAAAATTGGACAACAACAAAAGGTAATATCAAAATACTGACAGCCGCTCAAGTCAGAAATAACAACATTAGAACTATCACGAAAATAATGGACGTTGAATTGAATTGCATTTTTTGGCAGATATCTTATTTAAATATTGCAGATCATATAAATGAACGAATATTAAAAAACGATCAAATGTTATAATTTAGTGTAATGGATTACCAATCTTGTAATTTTTGGAGCAATATCTAGTGATTTTTTTTACCTGGCAACACTGGAAAAACCTTCCTCACGCGCTGGGGTTAATATCTTCCTACTTCTGTTCTGGTAATTAACAACTCGATAACAATTTTAAATATTAATTAAAATGGAGCGATAATTACGAATATTATGTAAGTTAATGTCAAATTTCAATTTCTAAAGCAAGTGACAACAGCGCCTCTTACCGAAATTAGATCGTTATCGTTGCCGCTCGTGTCGGATATTCAGAAACGAACATTTTTATTAGTGGATGCTGCTGCTACAGTTTACCTAGTCGTAAAAAAGCCGAAAACCAAATATTAAAATGTATGGGCCAAAAGACTTATGTCAAAAGTTTTAATACTGTCATACATAATTGACAGTAATAACAAAAATATATCTACTTAAAATAAAATGAATTAGAAGTACATTTAAATATACCGAACTGCCGCGGCTATCCCATTTTATGGGGAATACAATATTAAATCCCAAATATTAAAAAATAATTGGCTAATAAAAAGATTCATAGTTAAAAAATGTCTATTTCGGATGACCACTACGAGGGAGGCTGAGTCCCGTGCTAGAGAGCTACAATTACTAGTATTATTTTTCAAATTTTTACCTTTATAATAATCTAATATTCAATAATAGTACACCTTGAAACATAAAAAATAATTTTATTCTTATATTGGTCGCTTTTAAAATAATAAAATACCAAGTCTGTATTTAGTTCTAGTATTAGTTACACCACTGGAATAACAAATGAAATATATAAGAAGTTTGTCATGCGGTTATTCTAAAATACCTACAAGGTACAGCGACCTTATCAATGTGTCATTGTCTGTAGCCCATCCCTAGGGTGAATGCCATTACCAATACCTACATAGATGGGTGAACTGTAAGGTACAGGCTAAGCAAAAAATAATGTAAATGACCTTTGTACATCACTCGAATTCGCATGTCCTGTTTGTCTACTCAAAACTAGTGGAAAACTTTCTATTTTGATTTCTAATTCCAAAAAACTATATCGTATTCTACTGACATTTCTTCTACCTCACCATTATGACATTTGGAATACTTACAAGCACTATTTTATATATAAAATAATGGACGAATGGTCTTGTCGAATTGGCCAGCGACGAACGACATATCCCATTTTTCTTACGAGTGCTTTATCTTTTACAAGACATAGCAATCTTCTCTCCTATGCCTGTGTTGCAGGTTTAGAGTGCCACAGACATAGAGGACCTACAGCTTAACGTGGGCTACGAACCACGGGAAATGTAAACACTTCTACTGCAGAGAAGATGTACTAGGCAGAATACCTCGCTGGTTTGCCATTGCCTGGCGAGGGAGAACGGCCGTTAAGAATTCGATGTTCCGGTACTGGGAATTGAACCCAGGACCTTCAAAGTAAAACTTTTACGTGCTAACCTCTAGCTCACGGCCGCCTCTACATCACTACTATTTCGTTTCGAATAATTAGAAGCACTATTTTAAATACAAAATAGAGGATAAATGGTCTTGTCGAATTGGCCGAGATCAACACTCGCTGCATCAAATTTGCCAGCGACGGAATATCCCATTCATCTTCTTAAATTGCTTTATCTTTTACGAGACGTAGCGATCTTCTCTCCTATGCCTGTGTTGCACGTTTAGAGTGCCACAGACGTAGAGGACCTACACCTTAACCTGGGCTCCAAACCACGTTAAGTGTACACACTTCTACTCCAGAGAAGATTTACTAGACAGAATACCTCACTGGTTTGCCATTGCCTGGCGCGGGAAAACGCCCGTTAAAAATCGGATGTTCCGGTACTGGGAATTGAATCCAGGACCTTCAATGTAGAAGTGTAACGCGCTAACCTCCAGCCCACGGCGCCTCTACATCAGTACTATGACATTTCGAATATTTAGAAGCACTATTTTAAATATAAAATGGAGGATAAATGATCTTGTCGAATTGACCGAGACCAACACTGGCTGCATCGAATTTGCCAGCGGCGAAATATCCCATTCTTCTTCTTAGAGTACTTTATCTCTTTCGAGACGTAGCGATCTTCTCTCCTATGTCTGTGTTACACGTTTAGAGCGCCACAGACATAGAGGACCTACAGGTTAACGTGGGCTCCGAGCCACGGGAAGTGTAAACACTTCTACTCCAGAGAAGATTCACTAGGCAGAATACCTAGCTGGTTTGCCATTGCCTTGCGAGGGAGAACGGTCGTTAAAAATCCGATGTTCCGGTACTGGGAATTGAACCCATGACCTTCAACGTAGAAGTCTAATGCGCTAACCTCTAACTCACGGCCGCCTCTATATCACTACTATGATATTTCGAATACTTAGAAGCACTATTTTAAATACAAAATAGAGGATAAATAGTCTTGTCGAATTGACCGAGACCAACACTGGCTGCATCGAATTTGCCAGCGCCGAAATATCCCATTCTTCTTCTTAGAGTACTTTATCTCTTACGAGACGTAGCGATCTTCTCTCCTACGCCTGTGTTGCGCGTTTAGAGTGTCACATATATAGAGGACCTACAGCTTAACGTGGGTTCCGAACCGCGGGAAGTGTATGCACTTCTATTCCAGAGAAGATTTACTAGGTAGAATACCTCACTGGTTTTGCCATTGTCTTGCGAAGGAGAACGGTCGTTAGAAATCCGATGTTCCGGTGCTGGGAATTGAACCCAGGACCTTCAGCGCAGAAGTCTAACGCGCTAACCTCTAGCCCACGGTCGCCTCTACATCACCATTATGACATTTCGAATACTTAGAAGCACTATTTTAAATACAAAATAGAGGATAAACGGTCTTGTCGAATCGGCCGAGACCAACACTCGCTGCATGAAATTTGCCAGCGACGAAATATCCCATTCTTATTCTTAGAGTGCTTTATCTCTTACGAGACCTAGCGATCTTCTCTCATATGCCTGTGTTGCGCGTTTAGAGTGCCACAGACATAAAGGACCTACAGCTTAATGTAGGCTCCAAACCACGGGAAGTGTAAACACTTCTGCTCCAGAGAAGATTTACTAGGCAGAATACCTCGCTGATTTGTCATTGCCTTGTGACGGAGAACAGCCGTTAAAAATCCGATGCTCCGGTACTGGAAATTGAACCCAGGACCTTCAACGTAGAAGTTTAACGCGCTAAGCGCTAGCTCACGGCCGTCTCTATATCACTACTATGACATTGCGAATACTTAGAAGCACTATTTTAAAAACAAAATAGAGAATAAATGATCTTGTCGAATTAACCGAGACCAACACTAGCTGCATCGAATTTGCCAGCGGCGAAATATTCCATTCTTCTTCTTAGAGTACCTTATCTCTTACGAGACGTAGCGATCTTCTCTCCGTTGCCTGTGTTGCACGTTTAGAGTAGCACAAACATAGAGGACCTACAGCTTAACGTGGGCTCCGAACCACGGGAAGTGTAAACACTTCTACTCCAGAGAAGATTTTCTAGGCAGAATACCTCACTGGTTTTCCATTGTCTTGCGAAGCAGAATGGCCGTTAAAAATCTTATGTTTCGGTACTGGGAATTGAACTCAGGACCTTCAGCGTAGAAGCATAACGCGCTAAGTTCTAGCCCACGGTCGCCTCTACATCACTATTATGACATTTTGAATACTTAGAAGCACTATTTTAAATATAAAATAGAGGATAAATGGTCTTGTCGAATCGGCCGATACCAACACTCGCTGCATCTAATTTGCCAGCGACGAAATATCCCATTCTTCTTCTTAGAGTGCTTTATCTCTTACGAGGCGTAGCGATCTTCTCTCATATGCCTGTGTTGCGCGTTTAGAGTGCCACAGACATAGAGGAACTACAGCTTAACGTGGGCTCCGAACCACGGGAAGTGTATACACTTCTACTCCACGGAAGATTTACTAGGCAGAATACCTCGCTGGTTTGCCATTGGCTGGCGAGGAAGAACGGCTGTTAAAATCCGAGGTTCCGGTACTGGGAATTGAACCCAGGACCTTCAACGTAGAAGTCTAACGCGCTAACCTCTGGCCCACGGCCGCCTCTACATCACTACTATGACATTTCGAATACTTAGAAACTTTTAAATACAAAATAGAGGATAAATGGTCTTGTCGAATTGGCCAAGACCAACATAGCAGAGTTAATATTAACTACGCCACTGGTTAGTTCAGATCAGTTATTATATTATTAGATAACTTGGGCGTGTCCCCCTAACTGTTGTACTGTTTTTTATCGCCAACAATTACCATAATCGTTTAATAACATTTCTAATAGTTTTTTTCTTGTGCAAATTTGTTAATATCGTAGCACATCGACCTGAGAAATACTTATGTGTAGTGCTGTATGGCGACAGGAACGTCTAGAATTAATAACAAAAGTACAGGTTGACATGGACAAACCAGTTCCATTGTTTTTACGTTCTCATAGATACACTGATAAGTAAAAGCCAACTTCCAATAATATCTTTAGTAACTTTACATAAAATGTTAGTAATTATGACAAATATTCAAATTGCTTTAATAATCGAAACGAAAATTATTACAAATTGTAAAATAAATATGAAAAATCAATCAAAAACTTAAAACATGAAATCATACTAATTTGAAATTTTTAGAGACATTTTCAGAACTCTCTAAAAGAAAATAATAAAATGACATACCATGACAATTAAAAATTAAGTAATGACTAATGAAGTACTTAATTTAGTGTTACTCAACGTTTTTTAATGTGTGCCCCATTTTTTATAGGGCATCCCCTCACCTTCCCCTTGTCATCTTGTACTGAGACACTGGCAAATCGTAAAAGTTAACAAAACGAAAAAAAAAAGTAAGAATTATATATTATATTTAAATATGTAATCAAATCTTTCGAAAATTGCATAGAGGTGTCGACATTCTTCATATTCGCTGCCGTATTACAAGAATACCCTTTCTTTACGTACCATGTTGCCAGATGTGCACCTGTATGTATTCTCTGTGTAGTGCAGCAAGGGCGTATTCTGCAAGGGGCGGGAGGGAGGGGGCAGTTGTCCCCCTCTAGAAGAAAATTCGCATCCCGCCCCATCATACAGACAGACGTATCAGTTCAGTATTAGTTTGAAGAAAGCCAGAACATGTAATGAATATTAACTAGTAGGAAGTGCACCTAAGCATCTGTTGTGAAATCTCATAACTATTTAGCCGTTCGCCGCTATTCTCCTTGCACCCAAAGACGCCAGATGGCTCTGTATCCTGAAAGCTTCTAGTAGCATTGTACCTAACCAGTGTTGCCTTTCTTACGGCAATTAGACACAAATATTTCTCTGCGGCCTACAGCAGTAAATCCATTACCGTAACGAAATATACGGCAATTCACGATGTTTCTTTATGTGCTACCCGCCAATGCCAAAAACTACTAAAAAAAGGCCAACATAGATAATATGCGCATGTATCCGAACGTTTAACGTTAACGGCCTATGCCATCGATAAGTATTCGATTTTCCCAAGAAAATACCCTAGCTTTTGCTTTAACAAAACTACATCTTTTATACATAACCAAAACTATTATTAAAACTTACCCAAGAACATGGAATTGTTTAACAATTTTTATGAGTTGAATGATGTCACCGGAGAACTCGACCTTTGATATAAGTTGTGGATGAGGAAGAATTTACTTGAAGACAAATTAAGGGATACAAAAGTCGTTGATCTGTTTAACGAAACCAATACTTTTTTCCCCGCCATGAGAAAAACACTCTCCATTGTGAGCACTATTCTATGCACTATGGCGACCGTAGAACGATCCTTCAGTACGCTTCGAAGAGTGAAGGCCTGGCTTAGGAGCACCATGGGAGAGGAAAGGTTGACTGGATTATGCCTGATGAGCGTGCACCGAAATTTTGTGAAAGAAAACCGTGAGATGGTAGAAAAGAAAGTTATAGACAAATTTACGGCAAAGATTATTATCAACATAAAAATTTAGCTCAGTTAAGTACATTGTGGGCAGTACGTACCTAGTACAAAGTGGTAGCATTAGTATGTTTAGCGATTAATAAAACAGTTTTGCAATAGTTTTGAGTTTTATTTTGTAAGAAATCGTGCTTCACCCTCCTCCCTTTTCCTCAAAACTAATATGAGTTGCCCCCCTCTAGTTCCGACCCTACGGTCCTTGTGGTGCAGTCGGTGCGACAGCAGAGACAACGCAAAATCAGCTCATTGCTGTCAATGCGACGAATTGGCAACAACGCACAATCCTACTCCATCCATCTAATCTTGTCTTCATCGTTATTAACTCTTTCCTCTTTGTTCTACTAACGCACTAAGAAACAGTCCATTATTATTTTCCACACGTGTAGATCTAGCATCACTGCATAAACCGTTGAATCGTATCGGTCCTTCAGGAAACTTCGCGATTTTGTTATGGGAAGTGTCAAATGTACCGAAAATGTTCCTGCAAGTATAAATAAGGCTTGAAATGGCAAGATGGCAGTAACACTGCAACAATGAGAAGTCGATGGTCGGCGTTATTTTACTCCTATTCGCAACGATTATGATACACATTTTTTTTCAAGCGGGCATCTGATGACTATAGAGCGTCGACATCCATAAATGCAGGTTCACAGATTATCACTCCGGGAAGTAAATTCAAGACAGTATGGAGCAGAATATTTAAATTTGGGTTTTACTAGACTGAAGTAAATGCTGATGAAAGACCACTGTGTGTTATTTGTTCGATAATTTTGGAGGCTAATAGCATGAAACCCAATAAACTTAAAAGTCATTTGGATACACTTCATAAGGAGTATTTAACAAACCTCGAGAGGTCTTTGCTGCTAAAATGAAATGATTTGATTAGCAAAAATGTAGCATTAAAAAAGCTTCGTCTGTAAATGAAGAATATTTACTAGCTTTTTACAAAGTTGCATATAAAATAGCAGCAAACTAGGGTAGATATTTTGAAAATTATGTTTGAAGCAAGTTTTACTAAACTACAGTGCATACCTCAATCAAACGATACTGAGGAAAATCACTTATTTGTGACGAAATTGAGCTACTTGGTGGGCATACTCGAGAAAATAAATACCTGTAACTCCAGGAAAAAAATACACTCGACGATGACACAATTATAATGTATGATTGAGTTAGAAACTCACTTCAAATTACCCCTGAAGGTTTCTCAATTGAAGAGGAGGAACAATTACAGATTTTACGTGAAGTGGCGAAATCAATAGACAATTTTGATCTAAATCGCTGTTTGAATTTTGGGCCGGTTTTGATGATGAATTTTCTACGCTATAGCGAAGAGCTTTTTGAAATAAAGATCTCAATTAAATATAGAAAGAGATCACCATGATGTGAAAAGCTTTGTCCTCGACACCTCCGGGTAAAAGAGATACCGACAAAGAAGAAGAAGAAGTGACAAGCTTTGCATTAATTTTTAGATCTACCGTTATTATTGTTATTGAATTATACGATTTTAACCTAAAATGTTATAAAGTTTTAGATATTTCTGAAATACCTTTTTACATCCGTGAATTTCTCTAGAGCTAAAAAGCATCACAATGGTCAGCAACTATAGACAACATTGTCACATACTAAGGCTGTGATGCCTATGGTAACGTACATAACCCTCGCCAATCAAGATGAAGTTGCGCCGATTGTATATAATCAGCTTTTTTCACTTTGTCCTACATATTGTTAATGGAAGACAAAGCCAGAAAATCGCATCGGACCCGAGTTGGAGCCGATAGATCAGATTCATCCTCAACATAACCTCATACTGTTAGTCCTATTGGTGCAAGTTGTTGAAAATTGTTTTTATGCAGGGATATTCAAGAGTCATGATGCGCCTTAGCAATTCTAAATACAATCAAACAACATACATTTTCCATTCCACTAAAAATTACAACAATAAAAATTGCATTTACGAGTATAATGTAGATAGTTATACTTTAATCAATGTATTATATATTAATAAGTAGCTTCTTCGAGTGCTTTATCTCTCAGAAGACGTAGCGATCTTCTCTCCTATGCCTGTGTTGCACGTTTAAAGTTCCACAGACATAGAGGGACTACAGCTTAACGTGGGCTCCGAACCACGGGAAGTGTAAACACTTCTACTCCAGAGAAGATATACTAGGCAGAATACCTCGCTGGTTTGCCATTGCCTTGCGAGGGAGAACGGCCGTTAAAAATCCGATGTTCCGGTACTGGGAACTGAACCCAGGACCTTCGGCGTAGAAGTCTAACGCGCTAACCTCTAGCCCACGGCCGCTTTAATAAGTAGCAAATACTTTTAAAATTGAATATATTAATTTAT
>JABXWE010023159.1:0-33579 GCA_014611495.1 Limonius californicus
TTTGTTTCATATCTAAAAAATAGCAATATTTATTTAAATAAAGAATGCGGATATGCGGAGAGACATACATACATTAACCATACCTTAATGTTTTTTTCTCTAAATTTTTAAACCATTACAACCTAAACTAAGATGAAGCGTTTTAGTTCGGTTATTTTTATTCTATGAAATATTTTAACAAGTATATTAGGAAACGTAGTCAGGGTTGTTTTATTATTTACATCAAATGTTTTAATCAACTTTGTAGTATTTTTTAGGGCAAGATGAATAAGCGATTTGAAATCCGAATACTTTACAATCAGGTGCAGTTTGGTATGAAGGTTTCGACCAAATATAGTATTTGCCAATTCTTGTAGGTATTTTTTAATCATAACCAACAAGTTCCCTGTAGTTATTATTTTTTCTTCATGGCATTTGCTAGAAAAACACAGCATTCCAAAGTTCTTAATTGGATGCGTAGTGCGTGCTAATTCAACCACCAATAATAATAAGTTTGCGCTACAACTTCCTAATTCATTTTGTAACATCGTCATTAGAGCGACACAATGACCTTTCAGAAATTGTTTTGTCCAGTTTTACATTCGAATAACTACACGCAAGCTTTCGCTACAGAATTTTTTACATGCGTAATTATTTAACAAATCGATGATTAATACTGCGATAATCAGCCGATCTGTTCTTGATAATATCATAATTAATGTTGTTTTTGTGTGTGGTCGAAATTTCCAATCGTTTCCATAACCTTGCTATGCATTCCTCGTTACAAACATCATCAAAGGTGTGAATATTTTCGTCAAAGAAGATCTATTAATAAACGTTTATACAACAAACACCTAAACAACGGGTCTTGATGTTTTCACTCTTCTTACCCCCAAGCAGAATTTTCACCATTTAATTGCCGTTATTAAGTGTCCGTGGTAACAATTAAGTGTTTGTCAAGCAGGATTTCTATATAATTAGGAAACTTTAAAAATAACCTTGTAGAACTAAGGATGGTCCGTTCTTGAGCTTATGGTAAATTACTTGCCGGGCCAATTTGTAATTTATGGAAGACGTGCGTTCCAAAATACGCCCTCAAACGGTGGGATTATTTTTATTTCGTTTATTATGTAACGAGGCTCGGATAGATTTTGATCGGAATTGCAACATTGTAAAATGATATTGCAAATTTTCGCGGATTGATTAAAATTGCAACATTTTGTCGTTGCATTTCAACAGAATGTTTAAATTTTTATTGCAACGAGGTTTTGGACGCGCTATAAAGATGCTCTCTGATGTAAGAGCTTGACCAAAATACTTTGGGTGAAAAGGCCAGTTGAAAAGGAGTTTCTGCTGCGACGCTATAAAAATACGACTTGTAATATTCCAGTTGCAGCAAAATAATTAACACTTTAACAGGAAAGGAATAATACCATTTTAACGCGAGTTCGTGCCTTAATCTACTATTGAAATCCTTGGATTTGTTTTTTTAATTTGGAATTAAGATTGTAAACCAGTTCGGTGCCTAATGAGTGAAGTTGCAGTGTTGCAATGCAGGTTATTGGATTTAATTTGTTGCTTGCAAGAATTAATATAAAACGCTCTTTATTTTACACGTTTTAATTTGCTTCCTTTGCCTTTATTGAATTGTAGATCTAATGTTTCATAAAATCATTACCAAACAACCGTTTGATCTAATTCACAGAAGTTAATAATTAAGTACATAGCAAAATAATGTCTTAAACAGACAAACAAATTCTTTGGAAAGGATTCTGAACTATTCAATACTGAATTTGACCAATATTTAACTATAATTAATCCTTAACGTTAATCAATTACATTTATTGGATCCTGTATCTAGAACATTCAACATTTTCCAAACTTTTCTAGTTCTCGTATCAGAATTTATAATGTTTTCTTAAACGGGATTAGCACAGAGAAAATATGAAGCATTTGTATGCTGGAAGCAACTGCACTTGCATCTTACATCAAGCTTTTTAATGTTACTACATTTTTATGCAGTATAAGGAAGTGGCCAATTTTAGTAAGAGTCATGGTCGGCGTTGCCTTCTTTTACAACCAATAGTCAGGGTTTCTTTGCTCATTTTGTTGAAGCGTTACGAATGTGTAAATTCTAATTATAAATAATGAGTTTGAGAGTTCAGTTCACTTTGGCGTATTTTAGAGACATGTTTTTATGAAATTAAATTTAATCCCCTAACGCTTCTGAAGAATCCTAAGAAAACGCAAAGGTTGGAAGATTAAATGTTCACTTTTGGGCATTTGTTGAAGTTAACATCCCTGATTTTGGTAATCTTGTAAAATAGTTTTTTCCCCCAAATTTTCGGTTTTCTTGTAATTCTTCTTATTACATTTCGTACTGGATCTGAATCTTTAAATTGAAGAATTTGGGATATGTTGGATGGAGTAATGTGTGAGAGCATGATTTCCTGCCACAATACTGCAAATTACAACATTCAAGGTAAAAATGTCGAAATAATAATATTGAACGCAAAAATAAAGAATGTAAATAAGGTCAGATGTCAGAAGAACGAATATAGTAAAGGTCAACAGATTACAGTAACATCCAACATAAAACTGTTAAGAAGAATTGATGTAGGGTGCGGAAAAACATTGATTATACTAACGTTGAATAGTAATATGGTGAATGGCTAAAGCGTTGATTACAATAGCGTCAAGTAAGAATATGATAAATGCCAAAATTTTCGATTACAGTAGCTTCGATCAAAATGCTGAGATCAATTCGCATCCACTGTCCACAAATATCGATTACGGTAACGTAGAATAAAAAACGTTAAGAAGAATTGATGTTGAATGAGAAAAAAATAATATCAAGGTTGGCTAAATCGCCCATTACAGTAGCGTCGGTAACAAAACGTCGAAATCAATTCATGTCTAGTGGAAAGATGTTTATGTTTAGTGGAAACAAATGTCGATTAAGGTAACGTCCAGTATAAAAATGTTAAGAAGAATTGATGTTGAGTGGGAAAAAACGTCGATTACAGTAACATTGAAAAATAATAATATGGTGAAAAGCTAAATGGTCGTAGAGTCGGTTAAAAAAAACGTTGAGATCAATTCATGTCTAGTGGCAAACAAATGGCGATTAAGGAAGAATATGATGAATGACCAAACCTTCAATTATAGTAGATCCGATTACCAAAACTTCGAGAAAAAATCATAGCCAGTGAGAAGATGTTTATAATGTTTATATTTAGTGGAAATAAATGTCAATTGACGTCTAGTACAAAGATGTTAAGAGGAATTGATGTTTAGTGCAGAAAATCGTCGATTACAATAATGTCGAATAAGAGTATAATTAATGACAAGATGGTCTATTACAGTAGCATCGATTACCAAAACGCTGAAAAAGATCCATGTCTAGTGGAAAGATGTTTATGTTTCGTGGAAACAAATGTCGATTAAGGTAACGCCCAATATAGAAATTTTAAGAAGAATTGATGTTGAGTGGGGAAAAACGTTGATTACAGTAATGTTGAATATACCAATATGACCAATGGATAATCCGTTGATTACAATAACATCAAGTAAGAATATGATGGATGACCAAACTTTCAATTATAGTAGATCCGATTACCAAACTTTGAGAAATATTCATAGCCAGTGAGAAGATGTTCATAATGTTTATATTTAGTGGAAATAAATGTCAATTAACGTCTAATACAAAAATGTTAAGAAGAATTGATGTTGAATGCAGAAAATCGTCGATTACAATAATGTCGAATAAGAGTATAATTAATGACAAAAAGGTCAATTAGTGTATCATCGATTACCGAAACCCTGAAAGAGATCCATGTTTAGTGGAAAGATGTTTATGTTCAGTGGAAGCAAATGTCTGTAATGGTAACGTCCAATTCAAAAAAGTTAAGAAGAATATATGCCGAGTAGGAAAAAACGTCGATTACAGTAACATTGAAAAATAATATTATGATGAAAAGGTAAATCGTCGATTACAGTAGTGTCGGTTAACAAAACGTCGAGATTAAGTCATGTCTAGTGGAAAGATGTTTATGTTTAGTGGAAACAAATGTCGATTAAGATAACGCCCAATTTAAAAATGCTAAGAAGAATTGATGTTCAGTGGGGAAAAACGTTGATTACAGTAATGTTGAATATACTAATATGAACAATGGATAAACCGTTGATTACAATAACGTCAAGGAATAATATGATGAATGACCTAACCTTCAATTATAGTAGATCCGATTACCAAAACTTCGAGAAAAATTCATAGCCAGGAGAACATGTTTATAATGTTTATATTTAGTGGAAATAAATGGTAATTAACGTCTAACACAAAGAGGTTAAGAAGAATTGATGTTGAATGTAGAAAATCATCGATTACAATAATGTCGAATAAGAGTATAATTAATAACGAAAAGGTCAATTACTGTAGCATCGATTATCAAAACGCTGAAAGAGATCCATGTCTAGTGGAAAGATGTTTATGTTCAGTGGAAGCAAATGTCGATTACGGTAACGTCCAATAAAAAATGCTAGGAAGAACTGATGTTGAATGAGAAATAACGTTAATAGTGCAACGTTGAATAATAATATGAAGAATGACTAAATCGTCGATTACAGTAGCGTCGATTACCAAACCGCAGAGAAAAATACATGTCAAGTGGAATAATGTTTAAGTTTAGTGGAAACAAATGTCTGTAATGGTAATGTCCAATACAAATAAGTTAAGAAGAATATATGCTGAGTGGCAAGAAACATCGATTACAGTAACATTGAATAATAATAATTTGATGATAAGCTAAATTGTCAATTGCAGTAGCGTCGGTTACCAAAACGCTGACATCAATTCATGTCTAGTGGATAAATGTTTAGTGGAAACAAATGTCGATTACGGTAACGCCCAGTATAAAAATGTGAAGATGAATTGATGTTGAGTGCGGTAACACGTTGATTATTGTAATGATGAATGACAAAATTGTCGATTACAGTAGATTCGATTACCAAAATGTCGAGAAAAGTTCATATTCAGTAAATAGGTGTTAATATTTAGTGGAAACAAATGTTAATTAGCGTTCAATACAAAAATGATAAGATGAATTGATGTTGACTGAGAAAAAACGTTGATTATAATATCTTTTAATAATAATATGATGAATGGCGAAATCATCGATTACAGTAACCGAATAAAAATATGATTAATTGGAAAATCGTAACGTCTAATAAGAAAATACCCAGAAAACTTTATTTCGCGTGAAAATAATGTCAGATACAAAAATGTTCTGAAGAAATTGTGTCTAACGGAAAGAAACATCGATTACGGTAACGTTCAATACAAAAATATAGAAAACAAATGATATCGATTGCGAACAAACATTGATTACAGTATTGTCGAATAAGAATGTGATGAAATGCAAAATAGTCGGCTATGGTGTCTTCAAATACCAAAACGTTTTAGAAAATGTATCTCAAGTAGAAGTAACATCGAAAACAAAAATACTGAGAAGAAATTATGAGGAATGAAAACGTCAAATACAGTATCCTTCAATGCAAAAACGTGGAGAGAAATTAATTACACGTGGGAAAAGTCTTGATTAAAGTATCATCGAATAAGACTGTATTGAATTGCAAAAACGTCGATGACAATAATAAATGGCAAAACTTCTATTATAACAACATTAAATACAATAATGTAGAGTATGGAAATTGTCGGATAGAACAATATCGAATGAGCAAGAACGTGGAATACAAATAATGCCAAAACTAAAAACGTGAATTTTAATCAAATACAGTGTATGTTGTATAACAGCGAATACATCCACACAAACAACACGTGACATAGATGTAATGTCAATTACTAAAATTTCCAGTAGCTACGTATATAAAAGTATCGAATGACAATGACTTTAGTTATGTGAATTCAAATATGTAAACGTGGAATCGACAAATATCTGAACAGGAAAAACGTCAAAGCTGTATTGTCAAATACAAAAATGTGAAATAGAACAATGTAGAGTGCCAACAGAACGATTACTGTAAAAACAAATATAAATATGTCAAACAGATGAACCTTTTGGTGTAAAAAGCTATCGAATGACAGAACATGTCTCGTTGTATCGTCAAACACTTAAATGTGGAATGGAAATAGTGTTGAAAGACAAAAACGTTGACGGCATCATGAAATTCTAACATGTGGAATAGAAAATAGTATCGTAGAATGGCAAAAATTCCAATGCTCTCAGCGTCACGCTCAAAAAGATCAAATACAAAAATATAGACTTATCGAGAAAAACGTTGATTATAGCAGTACCTAACTGTAAGGTAGCTACAATGTCGAAAAGTAAAAAGTATTGATATCGTCATCAAACACATAGAATGTAGATTAGAAATAATATCGAATGGCAAATGTCAAGTCAAATAAAAAATGCGGAGTAGAATTAGTGTTGAGTCAAAAACATCGATTACAGTATCTTCAAGTAAAAAATATTGAACTGAAAAAATGTAAACTGCGCTACCACGAATTACAAAATTGTCCAATAGCAAACATTATGAATACATTTTTACATTAAGGATTGTTTGGTATTTCCCATCGTCATCTCTGTATTTTCGTTTTTAGCTAGGAAACCCTTTTACAGTGTTGTCGATGCTAAACTATTAACTGGCAGTTGTTTTCTTAAATACTTTTTAAAAATTTCGTGTTTTTGGTTGACTGTATATAAAACAGTAACGTTTTAGTTTTCACCTGTATGTATACATATCTTGATGAATATCATTTGTCAAAATACTACACTTTGAATATTAAATTTCAATCAATCAGAGCTCTGTCAACCAATCCGATCTAGGGAATTTCAAGAAAATAATTTGTCTATAGCAAATTTAGATTGTGATCAAATTTGAATGAACATCCTGTAGAGCGTCCATACTGGTTATTGACTGAAAATGTGAACGGCTATAATCACGCAGACGATACGTAAATCGTTCATCGGGTTGGCATTCTCTGCGAATACACCTGATCACCTTCACATTCAAACCAAGTTTGCCTACACGTAAAAATTTCACATGCATTCTTTTAGTTCTATAAAAGCCTTAATCGCTTCAGAATATGATCGCATCGTTATACGGGTTAAGGTTGTACTTGAAACTGATTTTTTTTTCTCCTTTACAATAACAACGCGTTCTCGATTAATAAGAAAAAAGTTACTAATATCTGATAAGTCCGTGGCGACTTCAAAAGCCACGGGCCAGTTAAATGCAAATTCATTCGGTTTTGCTTGATTAGACACAATCGCAAATCTTCCAAACGTAAATCAGCGTTTAAAATTCGAGCTTCCGCAAACCTGAAGGACTTTTAGCTTGTGCATCTTAAACGAGACCTCTCTATTTGGCTGGGCTTGGAAAAGGTTGAAGTCATCTCCACGTGGAGAATTTTACATGAGTTATTATTCGATTAGCTTGCTTCATTTATTGTTTACAGCCTTTGAACTTTGGAATTTTCCCTATTATATAAAATCCAGGAAACTGACAAAGGTCATGGAAAGTTATAAGGAAAGGGTATTATGGCTGTGTGAAAATGGTACTGTCATGAAATCATAACGTTTCGAAAACTTCTTGATTTTCTTCTTCGTCCTTTGTGTCACCAATGGCCTGTTAATTATCTGGAATAAGTAAGTTCTATGAACCCCCTTTCTACGTAGGCCAGGCAGGAGGCTAGTCTAACCCGTCGAACAGAGAAGAGACGTACCACTACATGGTTTACAATTGTCAAAGATGTTCGTATGACAACCAATATGGAAGCTGCTAATAGTAAAAAATCAAACAATAGTAATACCATTAAACTGCACCTTCTGTTGGATAAGCAGTAGCACCGTAAGTCCCGTGTCACTGCGGTGTGTGGCACGTTAAAAGTCTCTGAAGGAAAAGTCAGTTTACCATAACCATGTTAAGTTAAAAATGTAACGTCAATGGTAACTATGGTAAAGCTATAGAAAATGCAACAGATATATCATGTAGCAATTGAAAATCTTCGAAATATGGAGATTAGGATTAATCACAGTATAAAGTTAGAGAGTATAAATCAATACTAATATCAATGATTATATATTTGGATTATGCAAATTCACAAAATGACGGCCTTTTAGAGACCTTAAAGCTAGTTATTTATCAACAGAATATTATATCGTGCAGTTGTAACCCGTTGGTCAATTAACGTGTGGGTTGTGCTAAGTACAAAAATACAAAATCAATGGTAACGTAAGGGATAGAAAATCTAACAAACATATTACATGGAAATTGAAAATCTTTAAAATATGGAGATTAGTATTCAAGATAATATAAAGTTAGACCGTATATTTGTATACAAAAATAGCAGTAGTGCAACTGTCCCGAAAGAACCTGCGAATAGTTGTAGGCATCTTATCAGGACACTGCACCCTAAATCAACAGATGTACAGGATGGCACTGACGGACAGCCCAAACTGTCGATGATGCAACGGGGATAATGAGATGGTAGAACACGTCCTGAGTCACTGCCCAGCTCTCGCAACAATCAGAGGATCCATGTTGGGCGACTTTTGGCCTGTCAGGGCCAAAATCAGCAACACCCCAGTTGCGGATGACCTCAAGTACATCCAAAAGATTGGATGGCTTGGGTGATACCCAAATTGGGGAGATACTGGGGAGGCAGCACAATGGGTCCACCTATGTGGCGTAAATGCACGTGAGGTAACTCACCCTCCCAAATCATACATTGTCAATGACAGCAATCGTAGTAGTATTGATGATTTTACATTTAGATTGGCAGAACTTACAAAATGAATGTTTTTTTGAGGTTTGGGAGCTTTAAACAGTGGAGAAGTAGTCCTTTAGCCATTTCGCGTTTGTTCTAAAAACATAAAGCCAATAGTAAAGGTACACACAGAGTAACACATAAGTTATATAGCAATTGAAAAGCTTCGAAATAGCCATTTTGCAATTAAACATATTATAAACTGAGGGGATATAAGGAGGTAGTAGTAGTAAAGATTTTTATTTCGATTGGCAAAACTTAAAAAATTAATAGTTTTTTAAAGGTTTGGATTAAGTGATAGAACTTGAAATAATAAAGAAATGGTCCTTTAGGCGTTTAACGTTTGCCCTATGTAAACTGAAAATATAAAGTCAACGGTAGATGTACAGAGAGTGTAACAAATATGTTATACCGCTATTGATAATCTTCGAAATAGGAACTTTAGAGTTAGTCAGGGAGTATAAAATGATAGTACTTAGATAAATTAATGATTCTCACTGGTTCGAGTTTATTCACTGAATATTAAATAGTAAAGGTTTGTCCATTTAACGTTTGAGGAAAGTTAACTTGTAAAACATAAAATCGATGGTGAATCTACAGAAAACCTAACATAGTATATATCATGTAACAACTGAATGTATTAAAGATTTGGACTCTACTATTTAGTTATTTATTTAGTTAGTAATATAAAGTTTGAAGATATAAAACAATAATAGTATGATTGATTTTATATGTAGATTGACAACTTTCACAAAAAGGGTGTTGAATGGTAATTATTACTAAGAATTTGTAAATTTATAATCCTGTAATCATTGAACGCATATTATACTACCAAATTTAGTCAATGGTCAACCCAGAATAACCCTAACAAATTTGTCACGTGTAGCTTTATAAAATATGATTTAGGATGGTATAAAGTTAGCGAGGACGAAACAATAATGTGATGACTTTATATTTAGATTTGCAGAACTTACAAAGTTAATGGTGTTAGAAACTTTTAATTGCTTAGAGACTCCCGCCTAATGTTAAATGGTGAAGATATCAGTTAGCCATTTAACATGTAGCGTCTATTAAGCTTAAATATGAAGTCAATGGAAGAGCTATAAATACTGTACCTAATATACCATATTGCAATTGAAAATCTTTGAAATGTGAACCATAGAGTTCAGCATAATATAAAGTTCTACTTCGAGTGTTTAATCTCTTACAATATGTAGCGATTTTCTCTCACATGCCTGTGTTGAGCGTTTTAAAGTACCACATACATAGAGAACCCACAGCTTAATGTGGGCTTGAAACCACGATAGTGTAAACACTTCTACTCCAGAGAAGAATTACTAAGGCAGAATACCTCACTGGTTTGCCATCGCCTGACGATACTGGAAATTGAACTCCAGAGCTTCAGTTTAGAAGTTTAAAGTGCTCACCTCAGTATAAAATATTAGAGAATACAAAACAATAATGCTTTGTATGATTAATTTTATATGGAGACAACACCCACAAAATGAGTGTTACATTGTCATTATTTACCCAGCCACTAAGAATTAGTTAAGTTGTTATTGTTTGATCACTGAACGTACGGTTAACTGCAAAATCTACAGTCAAATGGTAAAGCTACAATAACCCTAACAAATGTGTCAGCTGGTGGCTAAAACTTTGTAAAATGGAAATAGCATTTAACATAGGTAGTATAATGTTGGAGAGTTTGAAACAATAGGTACCTACTATAAATTATACTTGTATTTAGATTTGCAGAAATTTTTAAGAGTTTCTAACTGCTTAAACTTTCTTACCTAATATTAAATGGTGAAGATGACGTTTAGCTACTTAAAATGTGACGGTTGTTAAGCTAAAAATGTAAGGTCAATAGTAAAGACATTACAGTTTCGATAGGTGTACCGCAAAACTATCGGAAGTGTAACAAGTATATCATATTGTAATTGAAAGTCTTTGAAATGAATGTAAACCTTAGAAACCAGCACAATATAAATTTAGGATGTATAAAACAATAGCAGGATTGAAGTCATCTCTTCGGGCTTAGACTGCGTCGTCGTAGAATTGATTGCTGCTGACGTTTCGCTAACCGTTGCAGGTAGCATTATCAAAGCGTAATGATAATAATGCTACCTGCAATGGTTAGCGAAACATTAGCGGTGTAAGCCCGAAGGGCTAGAACGGCAAAACTCACAAATGTATAGTTGTCCCATGATTTAAGGGTTATTATTGTTTACTAAGAAGTAAATAGCAAAGTCACGATGGTCGGTCATATAATCTACATATAACAGCAAAATATCCAATCAATACAGATTTTACAATTCAATTTAGAAGTTAGACAGTAAAAAAGCAATAGTAGTAGCAGTGCTTTTTTATTTTATTATAAAAGGAGTCAAGTAGAGAAAACCTATTCGATACGTTACATAAAATGTAGTTTCATTATATGTTTATAATTCAGAATAACATAAGGCTAGAGGGTTTAAACGAAGAGTAGAATCAATGATATTCTGTTTATGGAGGCCCAAAAATGAATGGTCGATACGGACCCCCTAATGGTTAATACTAGTTTTGTGCCCGCTGCACTTTAATTACTCATGGCATTGGCTTTCGATGCTGAGGCCGTTCGATATACGGGTTCTGCGAAAATGCAGAAGGTCAGTGCTAAAACTGCATTAAATCGTCAGACGTAAACCTGTCGCCCTCTGGCGGTTAAACTAGGTAACCATTTTGCAAATCTACCCAATATAAAGTTAATGGTAGAAACGAACTCAAAAATTAAGCCGAAGTGATAAATATTCTTAATGAGAAAACACTGTCGATAACAGAAATTCAACAATAAACAAATTATATTAATTATTCCAAGCTATTTATTAAGGTTTCAGCAAAGAATTTTATAATCCGCACCTAGTTTAAATTACCATTTCCGACATTAGTTATAATGAAATATTAATTCTGAAGGATATTCAAATTTGTCTCTAGCAATTTTTGAATTCCAGAATCTTTAACTATTACTTGGAACAAAATTATTTTTGCGTATTATTACGTATCACCAGACGCAAGTGCGAGTAAAATCGACATCCTTGACCTTAGCACAAAAAATTAAGAATTCCTAAATGGCAGTTGGATTCCTTTAGAAACAGGGAACTGGAATAGAAAGGCTGTGCGTAATACCCAATCAACAAGTCTTTTATGGGAAGTTCATGTCTTTCCTTTAGCTCTAGAAAACAGATATTTAATATGGCTTGCTCATAATGGCGTGAATTTTCATATGAAATCACGTTCCAGAAGAACGATTTAAACAGATCGTATATCTCAAGAATTGAAAGTGCAGTTTCTATAGTGGAACTGGTGTAGGGTTGTCCTTTGTCATTACGTTAGCTAATTGTTATGTAAGTGTAAATAGCTCTTGCATTCTAATGACGTCTACTGAAACCATCGTGGAATCAAAAGAAAACCGATCGTTAAGCTCTCTTACAAAACATATCCTGCCTCGAACCACCCGAGAGATTTTTCTAGTGCATGCACTATTAAGCAAAAGGTTCGATTTATACAGAGCCTGTTGAAAGTTGCGACAGATTTAAGTACAAAAAATCGCAGATCTTGCATTATTACCTGGAGGTATTTATCTCGGAATATTCTAATTAACCAACTGTTGACACTTCAAACAGTAAAATTTATTACCGCACTTATCTGATGCAATTTGCAAATGGACCAGCTGGATTTTTTCTGCTACAATTAGCTCTTTATCAGTAATATTATGCGCAAGTGCATGTTTTTCCTTCTCTTAAATGTATGTAGGTAGATGAAGGAAAGTGGAGCATGATGGAAGTTAAAGATTGAAAATCATTCCAGTCAATCAATATTCAAACCAAGCAGGTGTTTCCATTCCTTTCTATTTGGAATCCTCTAAACAACCACTTCAAGGGGCAAAGAACTACTAATATTGTATGATATAATGGTTATGATGGTACTTTGGAGAAATAATAGATTATGTAACGGAATGTAAGGTCAAGGCTGCGGTTTTTTCTGTTCAAAATCCTCGTGTGTGACAAAAATGTGCTACGTCAAGCAAAAAATAATAAAATTTAAATTAATATTAATATTTTGATGTATTCTGAAATCTAAGTTCTTCCTTTTTTTGGGTTTTTATGTGTGAACTTTCAAAATTCAAATGTGGTTGTGAGTAATCGACCAAAACGAAACCGTTTCCGCAATAGAAAAATACTCTGCAGTTTGGCAACCCTTGTAATAAACATGCGTTCAAAATAAGAAATGTTAAAGTTTCAGTAAATTAAAGCAAGCTGCGAATGTCACTTTGAAATCCAATAAAGTGTTCTTTTTATTACTGACAGCGAAACGCCAAACGTAACAACGACGCAACTAGTGCACATACATGTGGAAAGTTAATTTAATGAAAATTATGCTAAGCTTAATTTGATGAGCATGAGAAATTCATCTTAGAAGAGAGGAAGCTAATTCAATTCCTCTTTACATTAATCATCGGGAAGAAATCGAAGATGTAACACCCTTTTGCCAGTTAAATCAAAACCGATGCATTGTTAAAATATTCTATATATATATATATATATATACAAGGCGAGTTGTACTACGGCTGTCGCCGCTTCTCGCGTCCTAGACCCATAATTTCCTATTTTTCCAATCTTCTTCTTGTAGGTGTCTGCTCTCCATGGCTTCCCTAACTTTATCTTTCCACATTTTTCTAGATCGACCTCTCTTTCTTCTATTTGGTAGACGCCTTATCTATAATTTAGTTGGGCATCTTTCTGCTGGCATTCTTTGCACATGGCCATACCATCTCAGTCGTTTTGCTTGTACAGTATCCACAATGTCTGTGTCTATTCTAATTGTTTCTCTTATAACTGTTTCGCATTCTGCCCTGTCTTGTAATTTCGCAGCTTCTCCTCCAGTAATCCATTTCCAGGGCCGTTAGTTTAGACATATTTCTCTTCTTAATCTCCCACAACTCGAAACCGTAAGTGCTTTCCACTATTGTTTTATACACCACGATTTTAGTTTTCTTCGTTATTTGCTGACTCCATAAACAATAGTTGCTTTATTACTGTTCTGCCTTGCCCCACTCTGCTTTTTATTTCTTCATCGCTTCTACCGTTTTCTTTTATTTTATGCCCAAGTATTTGTCACAGTTGGTGTTTTTTATTGTTTGGTGGTTTAGCTATAAATCTTCGCCTACTCCTCCAACGACCAAATATTCAGTTTTTGAGATTATTATCGTCAATTCCCACTTCTTATATTCATCATCCAGTTTCCGTAGCATGTAGTCTATATCATCACCATCTTCAGCCATGATAACCTGGTCGTCCGCAAAATGGAGTGTAAACAGTTGATAATTATCTATTCTGATTCCCATGTTCGAGCATTTCTTTCTCCATTCTTTAAGAGCTTGGTTTAGATATAACTTAAACAATGTTGGAGCTATACAACATCCTTGTCGGAGCCCTTTCGTTACATTAAATTCTTCCGAGATTTGTTGACCTAACTTTATCTGACTTGACATGCCTATGTATAAGTTTTGTACAGCTAGAATCTATATCTTACTGACTTCTGCTTTCCCCATAGCTTGCCATAGCATCTTAAGAGGAACGCTGTCATAGGCTTTCTGTAAAACTATGAAGATTAATGTGTTTAGAGGTTGTGAGACATTCTCTTTTTCGAAAAATTGTTTTATACAGAATATATTATTCACAGTTGATCGTCTAGCGCGAAAACGCATTGTTCTTCTACATCCTTTATCTCCATCTCAATTCTGTTTTTCAGTATTTTACCATATAATCTTGCTAAAGTATTTATCACGCTTAATCCCCGATAATTAGAGCATTGACTTCTATAGCCTTTTTTGTATATGCTGGTTATATAAGCTTTTTTCCATTCTGGTGGTAGTTCTTCGCCCCTTAAAAACATGTTAAAGACGTGTGTCAGCAGTTGGTATAATATTTCCGGCCCTTGTTTAAGTTCTATGGGAATTCCATTGGGTTCAGCCGCCCTGCCATTTTTCATATTACTTACCGCTTTTTTAACCTCTTCAATCGTTATTTAATTTTCTATGATACATGTATCCACTTCCTCGTTCTCATTTAACTTTACCGCTCTGAAATCTGATCTATTTTCATTCAGTAGTTCTCGATAGTGTTGTGTCTATTTTTGCACTGGAACCATTGACATTTTTGCTTCATGGATCTTCATAGATCTTGCTCAGAATAGATCGGTACATGTTCAAGGCAGAAGAGTAGGACACCTTTAATTTTATACTCAGGCGCATCTTGTAAAGAAACTTCGTGGAATCATCTTGTAATCCTTCTAACTGATATTTTGGAATATGCATTTTAGTGGTGTGTTGACTTCGTTTATTTGGCCTTTTGCTGTATTTTTTGCTCTGTTATATGGAAAGTGCATTTTTGATCTCAGTAGGTAATGGTGTGTACCACAAACAAAGGGAAGATTTATGAATGAAAACTGAAATCACAAAATTGTTTGTTGCCGTTTCCATACAACGAAAAATTCATTTTGTCAAATGCTTTTGAGAACTTTTAGAATGTTGGTAGGAACAATTGTTTAAATGGATTAAGCATAGAAACTTTCCGAAATGCTGCAATATACCTAGGCACAATATTTAGTAAAAACCACAAGCCTTTTATTTAGTGATAGGGTTAGCTTTTTTTTTCTTCCTCATTCATTCATACTACCACCCCCCTGGAACCGCTTTCGCATTACTTCAGGGGGTGTGGGCGTCCCTAACACACTTACCATTCATGCAACATGCATGCAATGTAGTCGCCCTAGCCGATCGACTACATTTCGCTGGGGCAACGCGTTCCCGCACTACTCCACCGAGGCCCCACGATAGGGTTAGCTACCATGCTTCAACTATGCTAAAAAACAGTATTGCCAACTACTGCTATTGCTTATTCTGACTTCATCTAATTTTTTACCAATCTGTCAAACTTTTCCTTTTATATATGTAAATAATAGTAAAAAAAGGTATGGACTTTAAACTCTAGAATTATAGAAGCACTTAGGCAATTTCGTTCTTCTTATCTTGTTCCAAAGCAGTAGTTCTATGATACGGGGTCTTGGAAGAAGTCGCTACAGTTACCCTAAAGCCTGTATTACACGATGTTACATTTAACACAAAATTTACATGCAAATTTATGTGAACATATTTAGCACCGTTGCATACACAAAATTCATAAGTAAGTTTTGCTAAATTACAAGTAAATTTGTGCTAAATTTACAAGTAAAGTATTCTAAAATTGGAAGTAAAGATGCGTGGCTAAATCAAATAGAAAATACAGCGCATGACGGTTGTACGTCATACGCGAGAAGGTGGGGTTGACGGATGGCGCCAAATTTAAACATTTCAACGAATGGGGTGAAAAGTAATGTATGCCATGAATGTGTCTCATGTATTGTTCTGTGTCGCTCACGTAAGGATCCCGCCAATTATGTAATTTCAACCACGTGTTACGATTCACGGTAATAACTAAAACAAAATATCAAATACAAGGTAACCTTAAAATGAGATGAAAACTAAAAACAACCGGCTGGTTGACAAAATACCAGTGATACAAAACCATAATGTCAAAAATATCAATAAAACGTTTATCAATACGCAAATACCCATGCTAAATTTAACATTAAAATTGACACAGGTTGTACACAGGAAATTGTAAAATTTTCGAAATTTACATAAAAGTTTAGCAGTAAATTTATTTGCAAATTTACACGTAAATTTTGCATTAAATTTAACGTCAATCAGCTATTTGACAAAATACAAGTGATACAAACCTAAACCGTAATGTCAAAAATATTAATAAAATGTTTGTATACGCAAGTAAAATTTAGTATTAAATTTATTTAGAAATTTACACGTAAATTTTGTATTAAAAACGCCGAGTCATACAGACTTAAGAGTTTGTAAAAATGTTGGTCATGAAAACAAAGCGTTTTGAATCAAGGTAGGATAATTTTATGCAACTTTTCTCAAGCTGTATCTTTAAAACACTATACTTGAACCATAATCAAAACAGTAAGGGCTTGTACCCTTTGAATATTTGTACCCTTTGAATATGGTACGGGATACATTTGGGGGTCTAAAAACATTTTATATCGCTTATTTGACAGTATGGAAGGAGTTCCAATTTCAGATGTTTTATAAGTTAAACAGGATTTTCAAAAAATTGTTGCTGTTAAACACCTTTCTTTTTCTTGTAGTATCAAGACTTACAGTTTTTAGTATTATAAATGTCAACTATATAGGTAGAAAATTAATAACCAGCTTTTATTCAATATTAAAATAAAAATGATCAACAATTTAAATAATTTTTCAACTAAAAATAATACTTTTATTGTTTCTATGGTAGTATTATATATTTTAAAAATATCAGTAATATTGGCAGAAAATTGGCATGAAACGTTTACTGAATATTTTTTTTTAATTTATATGTGTATGTATTATCCGTACACATACACGGTGAGTCAGCTAAGACGAATAGCTTGATATTCTGCTATACGAAATATTAGAAAAATTAATTTTTAGACTGATTATAATAGGCACTATCAAAAATGTTTTGGCTCTTCCAATCTAGTTATACAATTTTCAGATAATGCTTATAAAGTTATTCTTTCAAAAATGATATCTTTTAGTGTTGATCGCTGCTGAGAACATTGTTCTCTGTCGCCCTCAATATTTTAAAAATCGTTTTCTGTAAGAGTTCTCCTAAAATAAATTATAGATTAGGCCTGTGAATTCAAATTAGTGCCGTATTAACGTAAAATTAAAACAAAGAAACATCCAGGTGACATCACATACTAGGAAAACAGAGTTGCGCAGATACTCCTCGGATAATTTTATGTGGCATTTCGCATTTGCTAATTAGTTTGAGTCAACTGTTAGCGACTGCAGTTATTTGAAAGTCAATATGTTTATCTTAAGTCAATTTGAAAAATCTTTAATCAGGCCAATTCTCAGTGTACCACTATTATATATATTAATGACATAGCACAACAAAAGGGTTAAATAGACCAATGTGGTTGCCACGCAAGCAGACACACTCTGTAGGTATCAGTGTATTTGGTTTTATGAACGTACGATGGCGAATTTGAATACAATTATGGTGTACATTGAAAACTATTTTTCTTCACAAATATGTGTGAAACAACTTTTACTAAAGTCACATTCCAATCCAAGTTAAAGAAAAATCGTCAAAAATATAAAGACTATAAAAACTATAAGAAGTCATTATTAAAGTTGCGATTGTCGGGAAGATTTATATTATAGTATCAAGGCCTTATAACTTCTAATTTACTATAATATTAGCATTAATTCTTTTATTTTAATTCTGTGGTACCTTCATAGTGGGACTTAACATTAAATTTTAACCAATTTCTTTCTTAGATACGTTTAACATTTCGTAGCGCTTATACGCTATTTGGACAGAAGATTTTTAAAATGCTGACACTATTCTGTACTTAATAGGAAGAAAGACTCAGTTATTTTTGTAACTAAAGAGTATCCTATCGTATTAAGATAGAAGCATTCAAACTATAACAATTTTTTTGAACCAGTAATTTCATTATCGTTATCATATTTAATATTCACGATTTTATTAGCATTTTGGCAAGGCTGCTGTCAAATTTAAAACATAAAAAGTTGTCGTTCAAAAAGGCAAATTTCCTTTATTCCTCTTCAACGGACCAACCTCTATATTTTAGAATTTTAATTGTCGCCTTCTGGGTTTACAATTAACAGAAAACTTCGTAGTTAACTTCTAGAAACAATTTTAGTGCAAATATTTTTATTTTTAAAAAATTTCAAGTCAAATTAAAAATCCTTTTTCTCAAAACTATTCATGCTGTATAGATTTTGTTTCTATATTTGTATATTTTCCCAAGTTTACCTTTTAAATTTTGTAAATTTATAGCCTATGTGAAAATTATAGAGGTTTGTTGTATATATATATAATTCTACATCGAAATCCCCATGATTTCCAAGATGTTAAAGCAATAGTTTTCATTTCTCTACTTTAGTTACAAGCACAACTACTAAATATATCTCTCTCTATGATCCTCAGTCTGCAGACTGGTTTGAAGCAGCACTAAATATATACAGCTTTCATAATCACATACACATCTTATCTTACCGAAATAATATAAATGTCTAATAAATAATTTTAAACGATCAGTGATCTAGCCGCCTGGATCACCAGACCGCGTTGCACTAGTTTTTATGTTTGGGTTTATTTGAAAGTTAAAGTATATTATGCTACAGCTATGGAAATTTAATAGGGGAATCTTATAAGTGGAAGCCTTTACTTAACAATTTTACCTATTTTTTTGTATATACAAGGCGTTTAAAAAAGCAACCAGTAATTTACCCACGTATAGTATTTATTAAAGTAAATAGGAAAGTCTTAATCAACATTTTTCCGTAGGCCAATTGTTTCTGATATAGAGGCTATTTTGTAGTTTAATCAATGAACTGCATTTTTGTGAAAAAGGCACTAACAGATAAATAAATATAACATATACAGAGGTCTAGTGAGCTAAAATCAGGGGATGTAGATGGCCCCGCAATTAGACCTCTTGTCTTATGTCGTTATAGGTTATGCTGATAGGTATTCTCCAATACTGATAGAAAAATGTGGAGGAGCCCCATCGTGCACAAACCACAGATGAACCCTATCATTAAAGGGCACATCTTCAAACGGTGGAGGAAAAAGGCTATTCAAGAAGTCAAGATACAGTTCACTAGTCAAACAATTTAATAAAAATACTGGCTCTATACGACGGTCTTCTGAAATACCCAGCTGCAATTTAACGGAAATCGATGCTGATGTCTTCACTCGACAAATTTCGTCTACCCAAACATAATTATTACGCAACTTAATGATACCTTCATTCGTAAAGGTAACTTCATCGATACATAAAATATAGGCAGCAAAGTTAGGATCTTCTGCAACTTTTGTCAGTATGAATCTAAAAACACCATTCTTAAAGCATAATTAGAAGCAATAAGGGCTTGCACCCGCTGGATATGGTACGGGATGTAATTGTCTACTGTAAACAAATAATAATATCTAAAAATTTGTTTTTTTATGGCAGATGCAAATAATTGATTTGCGGACATATGTTCATTCAGACTTTTGTTTGGTTTGATGAGTACTATACATAAATTTTTTTAAACTCCCTGTTTGTATAAAACCTGTTCCATTGTTTCATACATTTGGAATTTCACAAACATGCGTTATGTTTATTGGATTTTAAAATGTTTGTGTTTTCAGCAACATGGTAACATGTTTTTTAATAACTCAGAAAATGTTAAGGACCAAAAAGAGGTTCAAGGATTTTAATAAGTTCTAAATTATTAAATTCTTAATTTATGTGTTAATTCCGGATTTTAACAATAAAACTTCCTTGTTTCCTTATTCAAATCATCATCTCAAGATGACTTCACATTTATATCATCTCGCCCGAACCCAAATTTTTCAAACAAACGCGTAATAATTCCACGCTCATGCATATTGCATCAACTTAATTATTATAAACGTCTAAAATTGGAAACACGTATGCAAATTCGGACTAAAACAGTAAATTTAAAGAGAAACGGCGCCTGCAGCCTCGTCGCTGTTATTTTTAAGCTCAGGTGGCCGTTATTTGACGTAGAAGAACTAAAACAAGACATGACTTGGGCACTTCCACGCCCACGAATTGTCTTTCAGTCAGGATTTATTATCATTAGCCTTTACATGAATATTACATGAGGTTCACTTTTTAGTTGTTACATTTTTATAATGTGGGAAAAAGCAGCAGTCCTAGTGGTAAAAAGCTTGTACAAATTTGAATACCTGAATTTTTAATTTGTTAGCCATATCCAAATTTTAGAGTCAATTATAATCAGGATAGGCAAATTTTTTCTCAAATTAAATGTTCATCAATATGTTAGGCTTTCTGATTAGAGGGAAGTATTGCAGTGTAACTGGTGAGAAGCTCTGGAAAAACTATCTCTACTTTTTATGTAAAATTCCAGTCAGGGATAATAGTGGTTTTAACAAAATTAATTGATATTAGCGATGTGATAGGTTAGGTTGTGTCATTAAAGAAGTATTGCAGTGTAACTGGTGAAAAGCTGTGCAAATATTGAATCCCTTTTCAGTTGCTTGTCAATTTGTTAACTTTTTATAAAATCCTAGTAAAACATAACAATGTTTTCCCTTAAATTATCTAACAGAAGAACTGACGCAATCTAACCTACAAGTATTGCGGCAACAAGGTTTATTGAATGTTTTATAGTATAAAAGTGGATCGTATTTGCTTTTCTTCAAATTGATCTCTTGCTGTTGTTATAAACAGTTTCGCTAATATTAATTTATGCACCATTAGTGTAACGGTAATATAGTAAAAACCAAACAAGTGTGCATTTCGACCTTAGCGCTGCGGAGCGCAGAGGAGAGGCCGGTGGCCAGCAGTGGGATCAAAAGGCTGTCAATGAAATGAATCATGAAAATAAGTGAAAAACAACAATAAATAAATAGCAAAGTTTTATTTAATTCAGTAAATGTTTAAAATTGCTTCCATCCACAAGTATAGGGAGATATATTGCAAGTTCTTGGTGGCCATAGATGCACAGCTCCTCTATCAACCCAATTTCTTCCAAATATATTATTTAATTAATTCCAACAATCCAACTAGTGAGCAGGACAGCCACCATGTTGGTACCAAAGATTTTATCGTACATTCAGTTCTACATTTTCCAACAACCCTACTAAAACGTTTTGTAAGATATCCGAGTAACGTCGTCCACTTAAATTTTCATAGAAAAAGTGTGGACTAATAATATGGTTACCTACACACCAAAAATTTTCAGAAACAATTTAAAACGTTATGAATATTCACTTCATCATTGTTTGAGAATTTTGCATCGTTGCTAAACAATACATAATTACAAAATTGCAGTTTTCTCTGAGGGACATTTTCATGCAGTTCGCGCACCAAGGTAACATAGTAGGAGTGAACTACATTTGCTATCAGAATTCTTGTAATTCAAGTTCTACCCACATTTGTACTTAGATTTCTTTAATCTCTTTTGGGCGTACATCTCCTGGAATTAGTAAATTTACCTTCGTTTCTTAAAGAATCTTCAAGGAGTCTAAGGAGTTTTTCAGGCGGTAGTGTTCTAGTTTGATAGCGCCTGATATATAAATTGCGGGCTGCATTTCCGCTACATTCAGTAAAAGTAAGCAACTATTCTTTTTTCTTGTTATTTGAGAGTATCTTAATTGAATAATTTGACAGATCTATTTAGTATTATCATAAGCAAGCAACACGGTTTACTTTATTAAACTTAATTAAAGAAAATAATGATTCTAGTTGGCATGCTATATGTATATTGGGTTGCGTTAACCACTTTTAAAGAGGACAACTTAGCTAGTCCATCTTGTATGTTAAACTACATCATTAAAGGGAAGTAGTGCAAAGCAACTGGTGAAAAACTTTGCAAGCATTATAATGTATTTTGATTTAAATGATATGTTCTTAGCGATGTGATAGAATTAACTGTATCCTTATAAGGCAGTCATGGAGTATCACTAGTCAATAGTTTGCAAATTTTTAATTTATTAATTTCTTAACTGTCTATACAATCGCAGCCAATCATTGTAATGTTTTGTCTTGAATTAAATGTTAATGGAAATAGTCTATTTGTGAACATTTTAATGCATTTTTAAATTTGTTATTATTTGGTAAATTAGGGCACCGCCTGGCAATGTAGTATACCTAATTAATTGTTTTTACTGATGTGATAGATTGGATTGCATCAGTATAGGGAAGTAATGCAGTGAAACTGGTGAAAAGTTTTGCAAAAATTTAAAATCTTTTCAATTTCTTAACTTTATATGAAATCGTAATCAGGCAAGGTTATGGTTTCTCTTCAATTCACTGTTAATAGATGTATTAGACTGTTTCACTATAGACAATAGTGCTGTGTAACTGGTGAAAGGCTTTGTGAAAATTTCGGTATGTTCAGAATCAGAATTCGAAATTTTATTTAAAAAATACAGTTAGATATGTCAATGTGTTACTTAAATTAACTGTTAATGAAGTAGTTAAATTTTTTCACTATATCAAAGTAATACAATATAGTGATGCAGTGTAACGTGTGAAAAGTTATAAAAAAGAAATGTTGAATTTGAATTGAATTTCGAAATTTTGTATAAAATTTCAGTCAGATATTACAATGCGCAATTTCTCTGTTAATAGATCTGTTCATAAATACCACGGTATATTTGAAATGTTGTTGTTTTATGATATGAACATAGTGTAGTGTAACTGATGAAAAGCTGCGGCCTGAATTTGATATCAATATCTAAATTTCATATAAAGTTGCAGTCAGAAACACAAAAGCATATTTAAAATTAATTGTTAATAGATATATTAACTTGTTTCATGATATGAACATAGTTCAGTGTAACTGGCAAAAAGCTCTGTAAAAAATTGATAAGGCCCGAATTTGATATCAATTTCTAAATTTTATATAAGGTTGCAGCCAGAAACTCCAAAGCGTACTTAAAATTAATTGTTAATAGATATATTATATTGTTTCATGATATGAACAGTGTGCAGTGTAACTGGTGAAAAACTTTATAAGAATTTGATACGCCCTGAATTTGGTAGGTATCAATTTCTAAATTTCATATAACGTTACAGCCAGAAACACCAAAGCGTATTTAAAATTAATTGATAATAGATATATTAACTTGTTTCATGATTTGAACAGTGGGCAGCATAACTAGTGAAAAACTTTATAAGAATTTAATACACCCTTGAGTTGTTATCAATTTCTAAATTTCATATAAGGTTACAATCAGAAACACCAAAGCGTACTTAAAATTAATTGTAAATAGATATCTTAAATTGTTTCATGATGTGAACGTAGTGTGGTGTAACTGGTGAAGAGCTTTGTTAAAATGTGAATGCGCTTTACATTTGTTTTCAAATAGAGTTACAGTCAGAAATACCAAAATGTATTTAAAGTTATTGTTAATATATATGTCTTGTTCGAAGTGGCTTTATTATATGGCAGTAATGCAATGTGAAATAAATCTCAAAATTTAAAATAAAATTACAATCACGCAAAACATTGTGTTCTTAAATTTTAACCGATAAAAGACGTGTTAAATACATATTATGTAGGGGAAGTGTAACTGGCGAAAAGCCACGAAACACAGTGAATGGTTTTCAGTTTTTTTTTCCTAAAATCTCCTGCAATTTGCTGATTTGGTCAAACTGTATAAGCACTTGATGTATTGCTAAGAAGCGCTAAGAAAACATAAACAATTCTTCCCCAATGTCTAGTTGTATATTATTTATTTTAGTACGTGAAAATATTTTTATTGGTTTTGTTACCACAAAAGATTGCAATCAATTAAAAAAATTGCTGACAGATAATAAGTACTCCAGAGTTTCAAAAATATGTTAACCTTTTGACGAATTATTCTGAGTAATTTTTCATAATATTTACGTTATAATGCGTGTAAGGTTACAACTGTACCATGTAATTATAAAATTAATCATATATGCGCAGGTATGGATTAATTATTACAAAAAAAGACTTGCGGTTAGGTTATTCTTCTTTTATTACAAAATGTACACAATTATACGTTACAGTCTCTTGTGTTTCATAAACTATGGAGGTGTAGCTGAAGAAAAGCCTTGTACATTTTTTCATATATTTAAAGGTCTGGTTAAGATCTTGACGAATAAAATAACGTTCAGTTAAATGTCCTAAACAAATAATTATTAGTGTGAGGTTTGAAAAATAGCTTGATATTTTTATCTAACCTTTTGACGAGCCATTTTCAGTAATTTCAAAAAACTATTAGCTAGTAATGCGTGTAAGGTTAGAACTGCACGTTGTAATTATAAAATTAATCATATATTCGCAGGTATGGATTAATTATTACAAAAAAAGACGTGCGGTTCGGTTATTCTTCTTTTATTACAAAATGTACACAATTATACGTTACAGTCTGTTGTGTTTCATAAACTATGGAGGTGTAGCTGGAAAAAAGCCTTATACATTTTTTCATACATTTAAAGGTTTTTTTAAGATCTTGAAGAATCAAATAACGTTCAGTTAAATGTCCTAACAAATAATTATTAGTTTGAGATTTGAAAAATAGCTTGATATTTTTATCTAACCTTTTGACGAGCCATTTTAAGTAATTTCAAAAAACTGTTAGCTAGTAATGCGTGTAAGGTTAGAACTGCACGTTGTAATTATAGAATTAATCATATTTTTATTGTACAATAATTACAGAAAACAGTTTCAAGATTAAAACCTTGAAGTACGTGGGAATGCACGTGACATTTCAACTAATTTTTATGACCCTTTTTTTGTCCCGAAACTTCGCCAATCCAGACAAATGCAGATTTGAAATTTTAATGTTTAGTAATATCTTTATTATTAGAAATTATAATTTTATAGTAATTTAATTAATGTTATTATTATAAATTTCGCAACGTTTTACAATGAATCAACGTAGTTTCAAGGTTTTGTTAGAAAACCGACAAATTTCTAAATTTTTAAAGAACTCGCTTGTCTGGAAATTTTGCGGATGTTGTGTCCGTTGCGTATTCATAACGCAAGTTTAGGAAACAATAGGTCAGATAAAAATCGCGATATTTTCTAATTAAACGACCGTATTCTTGCGATTCTGCGTCCTTCTTCCACCTCCGAATGGTCATCTAGGTCTTATTCTACTTGAAAGTGAGACTGCTGCTTATTAAATTAATGTATTTAGGTCGAAAGTGTTCATCTCAAAAATAAGTAAAACCTTTCTTTAAGTTTTAAAATTAATATTTTGAAGTTATTGATTTTCAAGTGTTTGCATGCCAATGACGTGGATGCGAAGCGTTTTTCTCATAAATTCCGTGCTGTAACATCCATTAGAATCGTCGTTTTTCAACCAGACGGTGTTAAAATTTCATCATAGCTTCGCTGCAGAATTTAAGGTGTTCATAAAATGACTAATTGCAGTTTTGTTCAAATATGTTGCTTGACAACTTTCCAAAAGATGGGCAATCCAAATCTCTCTGAGTTAACTCCCGTACAGCTTGCTTATATGTGTGTCTGTGTATAATTTTAAGTTACATAAGTCTTGTTTTAAATTTAAGCTTTTGGGGCTTGGGTGCCGTCGAGTTCCTCCGGACGCCATTTACAAATTCCAAATTCAAAGTCGCTCCTGGCGGAACTCGACTCTCGCTTTAGGTTTGGCAACTAGGGAACTCGACGGACGACCCGGCCTCTTCCCACCACGGTAGTGTACAGAGTGTACATTATCGCTGCTCCTGTTTGCAGAGCCAGAGATCGACTGGGAGGTGGCCAGGCAAAACAGGATCACGCAGCAGATCCTGCAGTACTACCTGGAGCGGAAGCTATTCCCGCAACTGAAACGGCCGGAGTCCTCGAAGGTGCCCAGTGCGTCAGACATTCTTGCTAGGGTGCGGAAAAATTTCAATTATGACAAAATACAGAGTATGCTCAATGTTACCAAGAGGAAGGAGCAAGAAACTCTGCAGAGTGTCGAGTCCGAACGAATCACGTCGGTTTACGACAACGAGGAGGAGCAAGCGTTAAACGCATTGGACGAAGCTGAAGGCATGCTTTTACATTTTTCTGCTTGCTATTATTTGCTTTTTGAAATATAGATATAATGTGTGCTTTATTGTTTTGGGCTAATTTGAATGGAAAAGGTGTTTGCTATCCGAATTTTGTTTACTAATGCTGCGCTGAGATGGTTTTAATACAATATAAAATTTTGCAAACAGTTTCAAGAAAATTAAGGTCAAACACTTTAAACGAATAATACTTCTGATCTTGATCTAAACGGCAGACATTTCTGTTGACAGCAATGGTTTTGTGTCAATAGCAACAATGACTATGGTGTTTTGGTTTTCAGATCCCTATGGTAAATGTACTATAAGTTGCGTTCAGTGTGACAGATTTGGTATTATGAAGAGTGGAGACAACTTTTGAAATCTAAACGATCTCATTTTACTATAGATACAGGGTGTCAATTTCAAAACGTACAATGTGTTATATCTCTGGAAGTTAAATAAGTATTAAAGTTTTCTAGAAAACGTTTCTTCAATATGAAGAGGGATCATTTTGGCTTCTAAGGTAACATTCCCATTCAACCCTTTAGGCTTTAACTACCCCACCAAAAAATTTCAGATGGTTACATCCACTTTACACACTTGCAAAATGCTATTCAATAGTGGCATACATTTTTTTCCCGATTGATTTCAGAAGAATAGAATACCCCCCACGATCTTCAGATTTTTACCCCATTAGACTTATTTCTATGGAGCCACTTAAAATCTGTTACCTACAGAACTCAGCTACAGTCTATCGCATAAGTGCGACAAGGAATAGCTCAGGAGTTCCGAGCTATTCCAGAAAAAACCTTGCAAAATGTTCGAAGAGTATTTGAGAGTTGATTTTACTATGGCCTAGAGAATAATAGAAATAATTTTTAACATAGCAACTAAATTTTGAAATTTGCATTACAATAGTTGGTTCAGAACCTCTTGAGTTTTATTTTTTAAGTTTTCCGAAAGGAGAAAATAATGTTTGCTAATATTGAATAGTGTTTTGTAAGAGCTTTTCATTGACGTATCGCAAAACGGGTGTTACCATTTGGATTTTTTTTTTGTTGGAGTAATTAGAGCCCATCGGGTTGAATGGTAAAAGTTACCTTATAAATCCAGATGATTTTCTCAATCCACCTGTTGTTGTCACTTCTTCTTACGTGCCCGTACCACTTTAACTTTTTTTGCTCTGTGATGGTGACTGCATCTTTTTAGACTCCCATTCTATTCCTGATCTCCTCGTTAGGTATTCTGTCCGTTTGTTCACTCTGCAACATCTTCTCCAACACTCCATATCTGTTGCTTTGATTTTGGATTTGTTTCTTTTATTTACCTACTGTCCAGGTTCCTGCACCGTAGGTTATAATACTTTCAATCATTGATTTGTAAATTCTTATTTTATTGCTTTTCGTAATGTGCGTGTCCCATAGTACTGAGTATAGCTGTCTTATACAACTCCTCGTTTGTCCTAGTCTGTTCTTTATTTCTTCCTCTGATGTTCCCTTGTTGGATATTATACTCCCCAAGTATGTGATTTTGTTTATTCCTTTGATTGTTATATCGTCTTCTATTTTTAGGTTTGCCATGTTTCCTTCTTTTGTTGTTAGGTATTCCGTTTTGTCTAAGTTTATCTCCAATCCTGCTCTGGTGTATTCCTCCCTTAACATCCCCACCATATAACTTAGATCTTCCTGGCCCTGCGCAATGACCACCTGGTCGTCCGCGAAACTAGGGTGTATAAGTAATCTTCTCTCACTGGGACTCCCATTCCTTCGCATTCATTTCTGTTTCCATTTTATTAATGTTTCTTCTACGTAAATTTTCAAGAATGTCGGGGACGTACAGCATCCCTGCAGGAGGCCTTTGGATGTTTTAAATTTAATACCCAATTTATGACCAACTATAATAGCTACGGTATTATCTTTGTAGTGGGCTTGTACTGCTTTAATTGTACCTTATCTATACCTATTTCTTCCATCGCCTTCCAGAGTTGTTTTCTCGGTACCGAGTCGTATGCTTTTCTTATGTCAATGACAGCCAAATCAATTTCTTGGTTTTTGGCGAGTTTCTTTTCTATTGTTTTTGAAGATAGAAATTATGTGTGCTTCAGCCCATTCATCTGGTAGCTTCTCTCCGTTTGCCGCTCTGTGGAACATGTTTCTTAATATACTATGCAACTTCTCTGATCCGTATTTGATCATCTCGTTCACTATACCTCCTGGCCCTGATGATTTGTTGTTTTTCAACGTTTTTATGGCATTCTTCACTTCATCGTTGCTTATTTCTATTTGTCCAATTTACTCGTTTTGATCGTCCTCCGTGTTCTTTTCTTGGAACTGTTGTCTGTCCTCTGTTAGTAGTATTTTATAACATTCTTTCCATTGTTCTTCTTTGATATATTATATATATGCTCGTTCTCTTGCATTCGTCTTTAGTGCTCTAATTGTCTTCCATGCCTCTGTATCTCTTGATCCTCCTATGTATTTTTCAATATTTTCACATGCATTTTCCCATCTCTCAGTCTTTTCTTAGATATCTACCTAATAGCGCATAAAAATTATTTGTATTTTTCCAAACCGTAAATGTGATATACAACAGCATTCACATTAGATATTTGATTACTAATAGAGGGCCTTAAATCTGGCATTGGCACATTTGATATGATGAAGGGTTGAGACAACTGTTGACAACTAACGATTTTTTTCTATTTGACATAACCTATAACTATGATACTGTTATTTATCTTTCTACTCGACATTGCCTATAATAGTATTGTTTCTGCATGAAGAGATTTTAACCTAGAGCAGAGTTTGATGAACGATGGGGACAGCTATTGACAACTAAAAGATTTCATTCTCTTGACATAACCTATAACTAATAAGTATAGTGTTATTTTTGCACTAAAAATGCAACATCGTAATAGTTATTTATTATACGAGCGGATTAAATGAATGTTTAATGAGCGATATGTTTAACCGCGCAAGCGGCGCAGCCGCGAGCGCGTTAATATCGCAAGTAAACATTCATTTAATCCGCGAGTATAATACAACGTTTTATTCGATTTTGCCTGATATAATAAGTCCAATACTGAAGAGAAAATTTTAAGGAAAGTCATCAAATAGGCGAATTTTATGATTATCACGACAAGATCACAACTTCTGTGCCCCGTTACCTTAACAACGACGAAAATTTTTATAAACACATTTCAAAAAATATTATTCGTGCGTCGAGGAGTTTTCCGCGAAAATAAAATGGATAATTTGTGCAACGAATTGGATCATGATGTTTTTTCTGATCCAGAACACGGTTTGGTTGATGGTGATGCTATAATGGAAAAACTGCTTCCTCGGAAATCGAAGGATTTATACAAGAAAGTGTACCAGCGGATTAAAATTTTTAATCTACAGCTTATTAAAATTTTAATGCGCGGCCTAAATAAACAATGACTTTAATAGTTTGATTTGACGTCAATAAACGTCAATTTATATGGCAAAATTGAATAAAAATATTTATTCGTGATTTTCCAACTTACATAAATGTTCATTCGGTTACCTATGGGGTGTCTTGGATCTGGCATTGACAGGTTTAGATCCTCCTCGATAGGTAAAAATTAGTAAAATAGGAATACATTTTCCTACCCGGCTATGTTATGTAAAGTAGAAAGAGATCTCTTAGATGTCAGAAGCTGTTCCGACTCTACATCACAACAAATTAGTGAATGTTACATGTTGGGTCCTGGTTTAATAGGTATTAGCAACGTTTCGTGAATAATTTTATGAAACATTCTCAGGTCCATAAACACTGGATTTGTATATTTGTTCCTTGTTCTAAACATAACGCTGATCTATTTCACCGGCTCTTCCCATAAAATTTTTTTTTAAAATTTTAGATAGTAAAGAAATCAATGATTACTATATGTATATGGTATAATTTATATTAGTTACTAAAACGGCTATTTGGCGCCGCAAATAACAGTTTCTGCTTTATCCATTTTTCATGTTCCTTATTTCGTTCATTAGTCTTCCTCTTTAATGTAACTATACTATTTCTCTTAGCTGCCTTCTTTAAGTATTCTCGTTCTGCCTCTTAGAAAGACAAGAGCTAATATTTTATTCTGTCATGTTAGTGTTTATAGGTTATATCAGATGATAAGAGAACTTTTGGATGTCAATAGTTGACCCCACGCTACGTAGATCTGCCAAGATATCAACTAAGGCATCCTACTCAGGGACGTCGCTAGTACTCAGGCAACTCAGGCACCGCTTGAGGGCGGCACTTCGCAAGGGCGGTAAAATAACAATCCATCACTAGTTAATATAATCGTCGTATAATAGTGCATGATCGAGGAATGCACTTAAGGACGTCCTTCCGAGAAATTTGCCTACTTGATACGGGAGTCCTTGCGATACTATTCTGTATAAAAACATTTCTTTCTCTTTGAAAATACACCGCACTAAATTATAATACCAAATAATGCAAAAGAAATAACAACAGCACGATTGAATGTGATTGATTGTTTTTATTACTGAATATGAACTTTCTTACAACATTATTTTATAAAACGACAAAAATTTAGAATTCTAATTTAAAAACTTCATTTAAATGGTTTTAAATAATAGACAATAGAAGAAATTATGTAACTAATTAAAATATTTATTATTAAAAGTGCAACCTTGCTAACAATTTAGATAATTTTGAAGTATTAAAAAACTATGAACTTGACAAAGAAAGTTACATATTTATGCAGATCGACGAATGTAGCTGGTGTGTTAGGCTACTTTCCGGAGCTTCTAGACGTGTTGCCGTAACTGATACTGGTATTTATTGGCATTCGCGCGTAAAGACATTATTCCAAAATAAAATTAATAAAAACCTAAGGCCATGTTTGTTTAAAACTTTATGTAAACTATAACAGTTGAAAAGGTAAAAACTGACAGAGTAGTACGATTGCTCTTTTTTAAAATACGATGAGTTTTTGTCTTTCAGTAACTTTTGAGGACAACACCGGGAAGGGGCGGCATTAAATACTTTGTCTGATCCCGGCACACAACCTCGAGTCGCCACTTTTACTTGAAATTAAATAAAAGCAGTGATGTAGAATTTTCCTGAATCCTTCAAAAGTATTCGCTTAAGCATCAGTTTTCCTGAATAACTAAGAAAAAATAGATTCTAAAGATAGACATTCTAATATGTTGCATTCGAATACTACCTGTACATTATGTTTACATAGTTGTCGTGTTAGATCAGTATAAGTCTCATTTACATTGCTGTCATTAATATTCATACAATCGTTAAAATTTAAAAACAGGGAATTACTAAATTTTAAGCTTTTGAAATCCTTCGCCATTCGACGTGTTTTGTGTTTGAATTGCTTATTTTTTTATTTCGAAAGTATATTATTTGCAGTATATAATACAAACAGGAAACCGTAAACAGTAAACTGTTGAGATTGTATTTCCATTTCTACAGTTTCAAACTATATTACCTGTTATTAAAGAAAAATAGATGTTTGTATGACTTCTGATTACAATATACATTGTACACACACTACATGTGTACATACGCTACACTGCAAGAATTCGTTGCCAGTTTGATTTTGTCCAATATTATATTATTATATAAAAGTATTGTTTATATAACTGAGTATATATATACAGGGTGTCTCAGAAAGAATGGGCCAGCGTTTAGTCATAGATTCTTTCTCTTTCAAAAATAAAGCGATTAAACCTAATATACCTTAGGCAGAAAGTCCTTCCTTAAGAAGTTATAGGGCCTTAAAGTTCAATTTTTTATTTCTTCTTTTTATTGTAATTTCCACAAATCTAAAGATATTTCTTTGAAATTTAGTACACCTACTTACCATTATGTAGTACAGCCACACAATTATTTTCATTAACCAGACTTGACCCCAAGAGGCACTTAACCTACCACTGAAATTTTGTTTTAGCTCTAATTTTGTTATTAGGAGAAAGTTTTAAAATTTTATGTTATTTTCTGAAAGAGAATTAAAAAATACAAAAATAAGGTACTCTTAGTTCATACGCGTAGAGGCAACCGTTTGGCTTAAAATGCTTGTCCCAAGTTTTGGGTTGTCGTTACGACATGCAATTATCAGGTAGCCATGATCGCAAAAACAATGGGTAGTGTTTGTGACCTATAGTAAAGAACAATGCTAAGTCAATTAAATACCTTGGTGTTATAGAAATTGTATTTTTAATTTCTGTTTCATTTACGAAAATGCCTCGACATAACGAACGTCGCTGTATTTTCGTAAACACAAAATAGAAATTAAAAATACAATTTCTACTTAGGTACTTAATCTTTACCTCTTATACCTTCGTCAGGGGTGGCAGTTTTTCAATTGAAAAAACATTTTGCGAGTTTTTCTATGCCCTGCCATCCTGTTGGCATCGTTCCAACTCACATCTCTTCCTTTCAAAATCTAAATAACGCCAATGCGGAATCGCAGATTTCTTGAAAGTATGTTGGTCTATTTAACCACAAAATCTTTTAAACGCTTGACTTACATAACCTCTACTTCAACAAATTTGTCTCACCTTACTATAGTACAGGTTATTCTTTTGCAAAAGTTTCGTACAATCTTACAGATAATTCGTAAATATGTTTCTATTCCGAATTATCCTTTATGCTTCTTACTAATAATGTTTATGATGTTTAGTAATATACTAAATAACGTAAAGAAGAATTCAAATTTTTTCGGCTGGTCCGGATAAAAATCAACTGGAGGCGTAGCAGTTTGTTACTCCAGTGTTTAGTTCCGATGAAATTATTATTTTTAATATGCATTAAAGAATGAAAAATAGCAAACTAGAAACAGGGATTACTTATATTAGTTCGAAAAGCGGCCGTTAGGTGTCGCGAAAAGCAGTTTCTCTTTAGTCATGTTTTTTGTTTCTTGCCTCGTCCACTGTTCTTCTTTTATGTTTTTTTTTCTCGTAATGTGTTTCTAAAGTATACTTTATCTGTTCTTTATACTATTTTTTCTATTGAGGAAGTTTAAGAGTATTTTAAATAAATTTATGTAGAAAATTTTACGTCAAATCGATTACTAGGGAGTTTTTATAAACACTTATGGCAGCACTGACAGGTGGCTGAAACTGACATTTCAAACT
>JABXWE010023160.1:0-14812 GCA_014611495.1 Limonius californicus
GAGCATTACGATTCCTGATCGTTTAGCCAAATCTAGAGCTTCTACAGAAATGTGGCTTTCGTGGTTGTCGATAATTAATAGCGACATATTCTCTTTACTCGTCTGTGTGTGCGTTATGTAATGATACAGATATTGCACAAAGATAGCACTGTTCGACCAACCACTTGCATTAGCACTTCCAATACTCCCTGTTGGAGCACCTTTTAACATGTGCTCCTTGAAAAACACACGTGGAAACACGAAAAGTGGAGGAATGGAATTACCTATAGCATTGATGCACGCAATCATTGTAACATTTACACCTCTCTCTCCCGATGTAATACTTCCAACTTGTTTGATGCCTTTTGTGGTGACAACTCGGACCGGTGTATGGACGGTAGATATGCCGGTTTCATCCAAATTAAATATGTTTCTAGGAGCAAATCCATACCTTTTGATCACCTCCTCAAGCTTATCGAAGAATATGTTTACATTGCTTTTATTGAAAGCAGTTGACCTTGCTAAACTGGTAGCTTGTGGTTTCCGTAGAGAAATATGAGGATGTCTTTTTAGGAAATACCTAAACCACTCTTTACCAGCACTCTTATTGATTTCCCACGACGGAGGTTTTCTTATATTATTTGCATTTGCGTAATTAAATGCCAATTTCCTCACTTCTACGGTTGAGAGACCATAGTGCATTTTTGCACTTTCAGTCAAATATTTCACAAGCTCGTTTTCTTGTTTGATCGTAAAGATTAACTTGACATCCTGTGAAGCATTATATTCGAAAGATTCATTTCCAGAAGAACGATGCTTCTTTAAATGTCTACAGAGAGTTGATCTTGTCACATTGTATTCGACACATGCTTTTCTTAAAGAAAGTTGATTTTGCAAAACAGCTTCTGCTGCAGATATTATATCTGCAGCTACAGGTTTGATTCTTTTAACATTTTGTTTGCTTCTCGGCATCTGCAAGAGATTGTCTACATTGAAACAGTGTTTTTATGTTTGATTGTACCTTGGGACACGTCCCGAAGTACATTTCCAGTAGTGTCTCAAAGTACAAGCTTAGAACATGACAGATATCATGCTATTTTTTACTTTTAATTTATTGATTACTTATAATCTGACGACATAAATATATACTACCAAGTGTACGCAATTGTATGCAGAACACATAAAAACGAATGATGGTTTTAACCCACCTTTTTTGACTTTGATGTTCGGAGGTTTAAAATTACTCGCAACAACATAAACACAACACTGCACTGTTTTCGACAGACTACAACAGCTACCACGGCATTGTATACATGTGCCGTCATCTATTATAATTCCCTTTAAGTATGTACTACAACTTGGCGGTTTATTCAATTTAAATGCAGTAAATAACGACTGTCTCGAAGTACAAGCTGTCCCAAAGTACAAGGATCTCCCCTACTTTATTATTTACTTGCTATTCAAAAACGAGTAAGTATTTTAAAAATTCGAAAGGGATGGTATTCACTACGAATCACAGGCAATATGTATCCTTATAGTATTTATGCACACCCAGTATAGTATTTTTATGCAATTGTTAATAGCGATATTAAATGGGCGATTCTCGCCAACTAGATACCTTAAAAACTACAAAATTATAGTTATTTCATTAATTCAGTGAATACATTACATTTAAATTCTATCAATATTGTGAATCTTGACCTAAACCGGATGTAGCAGCCACATAAATTCGCTATCAAAGGAACTTGTTATCAGCAAACACAAGAACAAGGCCGGAACATGCAAAAACATTTAATGGAAAACTTTGCTTCGAGTTTGCGGAAACGTCGACAGAGTTGGTGGTTTGAAGATATTTTCCTTTCCTGGACGAGGTGTAATATAAAATTAAGCCTCTCCGTGGGAAAAATCTCGATACCGTCTCACACAAAGCCAAGTCCGTTCTGCTGGGTGATTCGAATAATTGCACCGTTTTTAAAGCCTTTTTGTTCGGGGAAGGGCATTAGCGGAAGGATGTGGTGATTATTCTTGTTGGTTCATAATGACGGAGCGAAGATTTCGCTATTTGGAGATGATTAAATTCCACGGGTGTCATCGCGAAGCGCCGTTTCTGACAGATGTTGCGGAACTGGGGCAGACAACAAATTCCATTAGGTGAAATTTGCACCCTTTGGCATTGACGTCATTTGCACAGAAGTCAATTCATCCTGAATCGAGGTCTGCTGGTGTTTGTCATACAGGGGCTGTCTTTGAATGCGTTCCACAAAAGCCACAAGTACTTTAGCGGTTAAATTCAGCAACTCAAGACTCAAGACCGTGCTTACCCCACCACAAATGTTTTCAGATTCTGATAAGGAAATTAATATAATAAATATAAAAAATAGAGTAGTGGTTCTATATATGTTTTTTATGAACACGAAATGTACTGCTCAGGGAAATTAGAGGCCCATTATTAAAAACATTTGTATTATTCAACGAAATGTAAATTCGGGATTTGTAACTATTGTACGAGGTGTGTTCAATTGAAACTCACCTTTGCTTTATAAAAAATTTATTCAACAATTTAATTACAAATAATCACCGTCACAGGTAAGGCGCCTCTCCCATTGTTTTACTAAGCGATGTATACCCTGCTCATACAATTCTTGTGGCTGCCGATTGAAGAAGTCTTCCACAGCTATCTGTACTTCTGCGTCAAACTCAAAATGCCGACCTTTTAACGCATTTTTCAGCGGTCCAAAAATATGGAAATCGCAAGGCGATAGATCCGGGTTATAGGGTGGATGCTCTCAAACCCTCCATTTCTTTCGTTGATATTTCCTTTACCAAATAAGCAACATGAGGTCTAGCATTATCTTGCAGCAAAATTACCCCACGCGTACGTTTTCCTGGACGTTTCCATCTTATTGCGTGATGAAGCTTGTTCAAAGTTTCATTGTGCAGAGTTGCATTGACATTTACTCCAGGTTTCTTAAACTTTATCAACAAGGATCCTTCATGGTCGAAAAAAAAATGTTAACATTACCTTGCCTGCAGGAGGTTTTGCTTCAAACTTCTTCGGTGGTGATGAACTTGAATATTTCCACTGCATCGTCGATAACTTACTGGATGGCTCGTAGTGATGGCACCAAGTTTCGTCACCAGCAACTACTGACAGAAGAAAGTTATCACCATTTTGCCTATAATCTGTGAGGTCTTACAGAGATTCGCAAGCATTTTTGTTCATTAGACAAGAGACGAGAAATCCATTGCGAACAAACTTTGCTGTAACCCAAATTACGAACAATACTATGGACAGATCCTCCACTCGCACCAATAATTTCTGAAATTTCTCTAATTGAAATTCGACGATTTTCTCTAATAACTCCTAATATCTCCACACATGCCATATTGTTTTCTGTTAATGCAGTACACCTTGCACCTGGTCGCGGTTCATCCATAGTCCCCTCTTTTCCATCTTAAATTTTCGGTAGGTACCATTCATTCACAGTTGGGTACGCAATGCATGCATTTCCATATACTGCTTGCATTCGCGTATGAATCTGCAATGGCTGCACACCCTCAGCGCATAAAAATTGTAGGATCGCACGCTGATCAAACTTGGACGGATTTTTAACGACAAACGCCATTTTATAATCGAAGTTTTAAAAGTCAGAATCGAATTCAAACGCCAGAAACTTATTAATGTGTTGTTTACAAACTCTACTAACATTAACAAACGTCATTTGTTTTCAAGGCTAAGTGGATCAAAGATGGGTTTCAGTTGAACAAGCCTCGTATGTATCTATCACATTAAAGCGTTCATAGTTGAAAGCCACCCCTTACGACACAACTTTGCTCTTATAATTTACGATGGTTGATCCTTTTAAGTTAAAATATCTAAATAACATTAGCTTAGTAAGCCCCACAAAATTGGTGCCAATGGAATATAGACGTCATACTGATTTATTTATTGACAACAAGAATAAAACAAGAAGCAGAAGACAGTCTTGCAGACCATGTGGTAACTGCAGCCGTAGATATTACACATGGAATGCTCTTCCAGCAGGATAATGCGAGCCTACGCACAGCCTCCCTAACTAGAAACTTCAAATTCCAGTCATGCACTGGACTTGAATTCGCCGCTACCTGCGGCCACAGAAGCTATTAACGAGTTGACGGCTACAGTCGTACAGGAATGGATACCTATGCCCAGAAGATGTCGGACAGTTATTTTATCCCGCAATTATTATTATTAATAATAATCAATAATTGTGCAATTATCGTTGAAAAAGACTGAGCGATTTAAGTCTGGTAACCTAGATGGCCATAACAATAGTATCTTTACATTTAATGCTGTGATTTGGATTGGGCGCTAAACGAAGGCCGGGCGGGTTCACATCTGCTGTTCTAGGTGGCCTTTCTAGTATTTCTACTACGTCCAATTTGCACCGGTTATAAAATTTGTACTTTCAAAGCATGAGCCTGACTGAATTCGCTGGAATCTGAGGTTACGTGTTTATAATCCTCCTATTTTTACATTTACAAGTTCTCATCAATTAAGAGAATATAAATTTGTAATTTTTTCTAAATTTTTAATCTATTATTGTAGTGTACCTATTTTATAATAAGAAATACATTGCGAAATAGTGTATCGCGAATTTGAATAGTTTACAGTAAGTAGCCTAGAGGTGATCCAAATCTGACAACCTAGACGGTCTTTGATATTCTTAGTGTAGAGCCTTAAAAACTAGTCACTTACGCTACATTATAGTATTCTTACGCTCTCCAATTCAGCTACTTAAATTCTCTTTAAAAGTCCCAGAAGATTAAAATTGATCGACCTAGGTGGCGTTTCTGTGCGTCCTCCAATTAGATTCTTTACTGTAAAGGCCTAGAAGATTCAAATCCAGCGCTTTCGATTGCCGAGTCTGAAAGGTCGACATGGTTCAAATTTGAAAACCTAGGTGGCCACTGTAATATTCTTCAGTACGTCACTGATTTAATTCATTTGTTTTCTTCACTGTTAAGAGCTAGCTGATGCAAATCTGGTCATCTGAATAGCCTGTGTGGCATTCTCATTATATCCTTTAATTCAGCGAGTTGGATTGTCAGCTCAAAACACCTACATACCCTAAATTTGCTAACCCACAAGACCATTGTAATATTCTGAGGATATCCTTCAATTAAATGATTCTGATTCTTCACTGTAAAGAGCTGAAGGGTTTACTTGGTGGTCCAACAATTTAGCGACTTGGATTGCCAACTCTAAAGGGCCTCTGTAGTTTCAATGAGGGGAATTAGGTGGCCATGTAATATTCTCAGGGCATCCAATGCAGTGGATTGTACACGCTAGAAGGTCTAGGCGAATCAAATTTGGCAATCTGGGTGGCCATTGTAGTATTCCCAGTATGTCCTTAAATTTAAAGATTTGTCTTGTCTTTTTTAAAGGATTTTGATGGTTTACATCTGAGGACCTAGGAGGCCATTATAGTATTTTCATTATGTATAACTCTATGATTTCGATTGTTTAGATAAGGTTTTCTTTATAGCGAGTCTTTGTTGCAGAGCTACGTCTACAAATATCAGGGCAAAAAAATGGGCGTCCTGGAGCCGCACGTCTTCGCTCTTGCGGAGGCAGCCTATACCTCTTTGCGAAGAGGAAAACCGGGTGGAGGTGCCATGAATCAAAGCTTAGTTATAAGCGGGGAGAGTGGTGCAGGAAAAACCGAAAACACTCGGTTTATTCTGCAGTACTTGTGCTCTGTTACAAGCGGGGTCTCGGCGTGGGTTGAGCAACAAATTTTAGAAGCCAATACGATCTTAGAAGCCTTCGGTAAGCTCTTTGTTGCAATTTCGAATGTGGAATTGCGGCAGTGAAACAACGAATAGACGTCATCAATATTTATAACATCCTTTATAAGTATACTTGTGATAAATTATTTTTTTTAGGAAATGCGAAAACCGTCCGCAATGACAATTCGAGCAGGTTTGGAAAATTCATGCAGGTGTGTTTCGATTCTCGATGGATGATTGCGGGTTGTATAGTGCAAGATTACTTGCTCGAACAATCCAGGCTAACATTCCAAGGGCCTGGTGAAAGGAACTACCACGTCTTCTACCAGTTAGTCGAAGGTGCTAAACACAACAAAGATCTCGGCACTCAGCTGCACCTGAAGGATGCCGATTTCTACAATTATTTAAACCAGTCGGGCTACATAAAAATAGACGGAGACGCCAAGCGTCTGGACAACTTAAGATTGGCTTTCAATGTGCTGCAAGTCCCTCCCAATATGTGCAATGGTATTTTTCAAACTCTTTCAGCTATTTTGTGGCTTGGAAATTTAACCTTCCAGGTAAAGTGTTTCAGGTTTTGCTGTTACATGCGAGTAATGATTTGAAATTGCAGGATGTAGATGGAGAGAGATGTCAGTTAACTCAGGGAGATTTAAGCATTTTAGAAACAGTGGCAAGTTTATTAGGATTAGATATAGAAAATTTAAAACAAGTTGTTTTGTTGAGGCAAATTAATGTTCGCGGGAACATTACTGAAATTCCGTTAAAACTACAAGAGGTAAGTGTTTGTTTTATATAGTTTTGCGGTTATTAAAAAGTTTTACAATGTGTTCCCCAAATGAATCATTATAAAGCTGTGCAAGTCCATGCTTTTTGTTAAAGGACGTAAATTTTAAAATATCCTGGAATCATAGAGATTTCAAGAACTCATTTGATTTTGAAGTTGTTTGTATCTTGGTCTACTCGAGATAACGACGCGAGACCGCACAAACGAATGCAAATTCGGTATTACAAGCTCCATCATTATCTACTAGGCTGAATCCGATTTTTGCCGACACTTGCTGGAACCATTTCTCATCGTTCTACTTAATCAACCCGATGGTAGAGATTTCTTTATATAAACCACGGAGGAAAAATGTATCCAAGATTTTCAAAATTTGAGACAATTCAGAGATACATCTGTCACGAGCTTAAACGAAATTGTGGCACATAAACAACGGCATACTGTAGCGTATCTCAGAGGAGGAGAGGGGGGTTCCTTTTGTAAAATACACCGCGCTTAAATCTGATCAAACTCGGGATAAGTCGAATAGGTGAGGGCGCCAACGGGAATATCACTAGATCCGGCACTGCTCAAGCTCCACGTTACTTTGAACGGCCAATCCGAAGGTTATGATGGAACTTACCTTTTCACGCAATTGTTCCTAATAGCAATGTTATTTACCCGCCCCGTAAACAAAGGGGGCGCAACAATCACTTTCAGCTGTCCTTGCAGGAATCTTCAGATTACTTTTAACAGACGTAATAAAATAGAGTTGAATTTAACAAGGCATTTAATTAAATTAAAGAAGCGGAAAAAATACACGCAAAATAGTTAAATGTTTATAATTTGGTAACGAACAAAGATTAACATTATGAAAAGCACAGTTTAAAACGAATATTCTTAAGATTAAACAAGGTCACGCACATGTGAACCCAAAACAATTAAATTTATGCTAGCAATACCTGAAAAAAGATACTGCAGCAAGGCCTTTTACACGCAGTATTTTCTTATATCGCTAAAGTTCTTCGGATCAGTCTTATCTTACAGACAAAATATAAACTAGTTGCACAAGATTTCACAATCAACGGCGTGCGTCTCAGGCAGTCTCTCCTCGGTAAACTAAATGGAGCAGCTGAAGCGTGACTAACAAAGGTTTTGAAAATTTACCTTTTTCGATGGAAAATTGGCCCTTCAGGGGGGTGCAAAGCTTGAGTCAATACCTGGGTGTAGTGGTGGAGTTTTTACAGTTAGCTTCCCTCGAAACCGTTTGCTTTTGGCAGATTTTTCAATATTACGTTTTATGACAAATCGGTACTTTAAGCGATATTTTCGCAATTTTTGTATACCCCCTTTTCGGACGTACCGAGAAGGGTACAGCAGAAAGCGAAAGTAATTACCTATTGGTAAATTAGACTGATTCGGACGTCCGGGGGTCATTTTAAATCTGCGTAACACTCAGGTCGAGAACTAGTGCCTGACTCCTGCTTTCTCCCCGCACGTAACAGTGAGTAGACCCGGGTTAAAGCTGCGTTTGCAGAAAGCTAAATAAACGACGCGCATACAGGTTGCCTTCAATAAAAGCGGCCGAACGTAACATCTAGCAGAATGAGAACGCCGTTTTTTCTAAAAATATAAGCTGTTTCATTTTTTTATGGAATATCCTGTATAGTCCGCGGCTTTAACCGGACAGTGAGCGTTAGATCAAGAAGATCATAATATAAAAAATAAGTCTTCAGATTCATTAGCTAGTAGGAGTATTTAATTAGTTTTGGTATTTCTAGGCTCGAGAAAACCGACATGCAATGGCTAAAGCGCTGTATTCAAGAACATTTGCGTGGTTAATAAACCACATAAACACTTGCACAAATCCAGGCAAAGACGACACTAGTTTTCTGGGGGTCTTAGACATTTTTGGGTTTGAAAATTTCGCTGTGAACTCGTTCGAGCAACTTTGCATAAACTACACAAACGAAAAGTTGCACAAATTCTTCAACCATTACGTTTTTGCTTTAGAACAGGAAATAGTAAGTAGTTTTAATTATCATTTTGCCTTTCTTCAACGTAATTTTTCAGTATCAACAAGAAGCCATTCAGTATAGCCATATAAGTTTCACGGACAACACAGCCTGCTTAGAATTATTAGAAAAGCCCCCGCGGTGTGTTTTACGTTTACTATCCGAACAGTGCCATATGCCAAAAGGTTGTGATTCGTCGTACATTTCAAACTTACATGCTGAATTTGAAAACCACGAAAGATACGTTAAAGGTAAAATGTGATGTTCAATTCGTTAATTGTTTGTTGCCTTAATTTACGTTTATTAATTGGCGAGGCGCAGATTTATATGCACACCAAACTAATTAAATTTGATATGCAAAATATGTATGTAAATGCATACTTTTAATAAAATTTGTTTTTTAAATTTTACTATGTTATCAATAATAAAGTTCCGTATAAAATAAAAATAATAAGTTTTGACTAAACTATTCCAAAATATACGAATACTTTTCGTATCTACTTGTTTGTTGAAATTATATGCAAAACAGAGTGATATGTTTTCTGTTTTGCCGCAGACTTTGCAAAACTTTGTAGTTTTGTGTAACACAGGTTTTATTAATTTTTTTTCTTTGGACATATTGCTTGTAAATAAATTGAATACCAACTGTTCGCGCTGATTAGTAAACAATTAAAATCTCCACTAATGCGCGAACAAAAGTCCGGATTTCACTGTAATGTTGCCAATTCTACAAACAACTGCCAATGAAACCGACAATCACGTTGGCACAAATACTGTGGTTCAATAATGCTTAAAAAGGCTTTCACAAATCTGAGTACCTACCTATTCACCTGAGCGTAAGCTGGACCATTGGGTTAATAAGTTGGGATTTTAGAGCATATGTACACCAATAACCTAAGTTTTTGTTACCTCTCATTTACAACATTCAGAATGAGCTACATTTTTCGTTAAACGTTAAAATGTTGTCTTATAATTTTATGATTAATTGCTATGCGAAAACTGCACTGCCCTTAACCTTCAAAGGCCTAACATAATTTTCTTACGTGCAAGCCAACCGTAAATCCCTGAAAACAGCACTAAAAAAATAAAAAACGGCAATATATTTGCTTATATTGTATATTGCAGAAGTGTTTAGCTGAAAGGGTGGAAAAAATTTCCAGAAAAATGCAGTTTTATTAACAAAAACAGTAAAATTTGCGCTGTAACGTGTCAGGCTAGGACGACACTTTATAATATTCGACAGCAATCTTCGAGACTTCCGTATAGGGAATTTTGACCAAACATTACCATCTTTGCTGGTATATGAATGTAATAAACCTTCTTCACTTTCATCGTGGACTTCATCATCTACTTCAGAATCGTTGTCATCACACACAAATTTGTAACAACATTGTTACCAAAAAGTTGATAATGTAATTAATGTAAACAGGTAATAAAATGTCTTAAAAACAATAAATAAAATTTCCAGTAAAATCATAACTATATTTTCAATTTTACAGTAAAAAAAGACGTACAAGTTGCGCCAACTAATACACTCCATCCTAAATAGCTTTATAACTGATCAAATTTGAAAAAATCGGCGTGACAGGTCAACAATAGTTTGAAAGGGAACATCTTTTACCATGTAAGTCCCTACTTTACCCCCCTAGTCCCCACCAACAACTCCAAAATTTTAAATGACAAGAGGGCTAGGGGGATAGAGTAGGGACTTACATGATAAAAGATGTTCCCATTCAAACTATTGTTGACCTGTCTCGCAGATTTTTTATAAATTTGATCATTTACATAGTGCGTCAAGGCGGACTGTTTTAGTTGGGACGCCCTGTGTATGTATAGAAGCCTAACATAAACAAAATTAAATTAGTAACATTTAATTACATTTCGATGAATGCTTCTTATATTAAGAAATTAGAGTGTGCAGAAAATCTGTGCCTTATTTTAAGTATTCCCGGTATTATCAATAATTCACGTTCACAAGAAAATTTCTAATTAAATTACATGTGCAGGAGATGACCGCAGGCGGTGGGAAACAGAATTCGGAATCCGACATTATGCAGGCCTTGTTACATACAAAGTTAAAGGAATCGTAGATAAAAATCGAGATGTTCAACAAGACGTATTTTTCGATGTGATTTCTAGAAGCACCAACGAATTCGTAAAAGATTTGTCAAAGTATCAAGATTTACTTGGTTACATGGCTGTCAGAGTGGAAGGTAAATCGAAAATGATTACTCACAAAAAGTGTGATGTATTTGAAGTCATAATAATATGTATCATACATGTGTAACATCACCATCAAATACAATTTTTTTAGCATCTGGAGCTGCAACGGTATCAAGAGGGACCAGCAAAGGCAAACCAACTGTTTCGGACAGTTTTCGGCACCAGCTACAAGCCCTTGTGGATGTTCTTCAATCGACCACACCATGGTACGTCCGCTGCATAAAACCGAACGCCTTCAAAGACCCTAACAATTACGACAGATCGCTAGTTTTGGACCAGTTGAAATATTTAGGCATGCTAGACATAATCCGGATACGTAAAGAAGGCTTTCCGATCCACATGAACTTTGAAGATTTTGTTAGTCGGTATCACTGTCTCTCCAAGGGCCGTCTTCCTCCAGACGTTCGGATGGCGGCGAAAACCATCCTCGAACGCTGTAACCTACCAAAAACCGAATGGCAACTTGGAAAGGCCAAAGTATTTATGAGGTCGTACGCGCACGAACCTTTAGAAGATGGTAGAAACAAAATGATTATAGCGAAGGCGATTTTGATACAGAGAACTTACCGAAGGTATGTTGCCCGGAAGGAATTTTTGCACATACGCGACGCAACATTGAAGTTGCAACATGCCTACCGTGGATGGAAGCAAAGGATACAGTTCTTGAGAATGCGTCGAGCCGCGGTCGTCATTCAGAGCCATCTGCGAGGCGTCTTTGCTCGCGAAGTGGCCGCTGCTTTGCGCGAAATGCGGCGAGTCGAGGAAGAAATGCGCAAGAGAGAAAAATTGGAAGAAGAAAGGCGAGCCCGGGAAGCAGAGCTAGCCGAAGAAGCGGAACGTGAGCAAAAGCAGTTGGAGCTGGAACAGAGCGAAAGAGCAGCCCAAAACGAAATAGCAACGTTGTCACATATGGCGGAACAGCTGAAGCCACGTTTGGTGGAACAAACCACTGAAGCTGTAGACTTGGACAACCTCTTCGCGTTCTTATCGGACGTGCAACCCAGCCGCAACCAAATCATCGATGAAATTGGCGAGAAAATGGACGAGCTCGTTGAAGACTTGGACGTAGAGCTTGAAACAGTCATACAGCAAGAACTGGAAGGGTTGGCCCAGGAGCAACAGCAGCAACAGCAGCAGGTTGCGCCTCCCAAATTGGGACTGCCAACTTTACCAGAACCCACCGGTCCACCACCTCCACCGCCACCTACGACAGAAGCGGCCGTGGTGCAGGAAAAAACCGACGATAGTGAACCTATTTATGAGGCTGTGCTGCCACGAGATGAGAGCACTTGTGTGTCTCCACCTCCTCTACCAGCCCCGCCGAAGTTACCCATGGAGTCGCCGAAACACAGTCCGCCTGTTTCCCGAAGTAGTAGCACTGGAGTAAGTAATTTGCATTATACACTGTGAATTTTGGCGTACATTATTTATTTTCGATCTAACAAAGTCTTAACTTTCTACAACAGTCGTTTGTTTTTGTGATTGGATTATAAAATACATTGTAAAATTCTTTAAACTTTTTTACACTTATCATTTTCAATGTAACTCGAATGAAAGTTAAAAACTTGAAATTCAAAATAATGAACTTCTAAACATCCTATAGCTATCTGGATTTCTGGGATCCGGAGTTTTTAACTTTTACTAAAGCTATACAGGATGAGTCAGACAAAGCAACTTGATATCTGGCTTATTTGAAATATTAAAAAAATTATTTTTTGGACAGATTCTAGTAGGAATTGCATCCTATGTATAGGCACTGCCAAAACTATTTTTTGAGTGTTCCAAGGAACATGAGGAAATAATTTATAGAAACTGCTTATAAAAACTATTTTTCAAAATATAAAGCTGAGTGGTATGATTTACTTGAAACGTTATCAGTTCTCTTAAAGTAATTAAAATCATGACTTGAATTTTTTCTGTCACTTCAAATTAGTGCGATATTAACGTAAAATCGAAAATAAAACAAAGAAACGTATAGCTGAAAATACATACCAACAAAATAGAGTTGCGCCGATGCTGTCTTCCCAGATAATGCGACATTTCGCATTTACAAATTAGTTTGTGTCAACTGCTGTCGTTTGCAGTCATTATGGCTTAATTTGCTTGGTTTATATCAACTTATAAAATAATTTTAAAACTATTTGACGTACAAAATTCGAAACATGTTTTTAATAATTTTAGAAGATCTGATAAAGCAAACGATTTTTAAAATGAAGCATTACAGAAAACAACGTTTTAAGTAAACTATATCACTCAAAGTTTTATATTTTGAAAAATAATTTTTTAAGCAGTTTCTATAAATTATTTAACATCGTCGGAAGAGTCAAAAAATAGTTTTGATAGGTACTATTCATTGGGGGCACCGTCTATTACAATATGTCTAAAAATTAATTTTCTAATATTCCAAATAAGCGAGATATCAAGCTGCTTCGTCTTAGCAGACTCACCCTGTGGCTGTAATGGATTCGTAACGTTCGAGTTTCTAAAATGATTAAGTTTGAAATAATGCAATAGTTGAGACAGTTGAGTTGCATTCAGAATTAGTACATACAAACGTATGCAGATTGCGTGATAACTACTGCTAGTGTTCTTTAAAAATGAGAATATATGACTTCTTCATTCATTCATTCATTCATCAGTTTGTAAGCGACTGTGACTATTTATTAGATGTCTGTTTTTCGTATGATTTTATTTTAAAATGATCTAAACTCTATTTGTTGAGCATTGAGCTAGAACGTCAACAAACGCACGTGTTTGACTCACCCGAGCGCGCGCTGTGATTGGTTTACGCTAGATAACGCTAATGCCTCATTACTTACGGAGTAATTGACTCTCAAAACCTTTATTTTGGACTCATAATTACCGGGTTAAGTTTGTGTGCTTTTTGAGCAGTGCTTATCGGTTTTCGGAGCGTTTGTACAGTGCCTGGTGCTTATTTTCCTAAAATGGAGCAAGTTGTTACAGAAACGTGTAATCGTAGGGGGCGTCCTACTACTGTAAATGAAAAACAATTAATAGTAATATAATAATTGGACGTTAGAAGAAAGTCCTCAGATTTTACTGACTGACATTGTACAATTTGTTGCTAAAACAGTGGGTGTTAGTGTTGCAACAGTAAAAAGAATTTTAAAGGAGTTTCGGGATACTAAAACTTTCGTGTGGCGTCGAAGTTGTCTTAAAACTATCCGAAAATATCGGGAAGCAGGTCGAGTAATTTTTTACACCGATGAAACTTGGGTAAATGCCGGTAAGCAGATGTTTCCAAGTCCATATAATACTTTTACTTAAAAAATGGTTCTCTTCAGAACCAATTCCTCTAAAAAAGAATTCTGAGGGCGCGAATGTTAATTTAGAAACGCAGGGAATATTACGTTAATGCACATCCGGTAAATCAACGCACCTGCCAAGCGTTTGTTTACGTTCTAGCTTAATGCTCAACAAATAGAGTTTAGCGTAGATTAACAACCATACGTAATTACGCCCTCAATTCTTATTTACAAAGTGCTTTAAACAGACAACTAACCTCATCTAAAAGTTGTAAAAATAATATTTAGTAGTAGTATTTTGTATCATTTTCACATTCAGAAGAACAACGATCCCAACAATCGCCTAAGGTTCAGAAATACACAATTTAGTTTACATGGCATTATCATGCGCGTGGCCACGTGACGTCACACTTGGCGTATACAACGACATAACCTCATTGTACGTGGGTTATGTCAGCAATGACTAGTTGAAACAGCGTTTGAAAAAAATAATCTTGTCGTACGCTTTTATCAAAATTATTTATTATTCTAAGGTACAAACTGAATCTGCATGTAATAGTAATTATACACCAAGGTACAGAAGCAATTTTTCTTAGCCGAACATTATTATGATCCCGAGATGCGCAGCATCGAGGGGAATAAGTTGTGAGGCTAAGAAAAAGCTTCTGTACCGTGGTTTATATATTATTTTTTCCACTACTAGAACATTTAACGAATTTTCCAACAATAATTTCTGCATATCTTTTGAATTAAAAGCGATCCAATAAGTATCAAGGTAGTTTTTCACAGAAAAC